>CAUYLG010075286.1:0-202199 GCA_963573385.1 Cacajao melanocephalus | reverse complement strand
TTTTTTTTTCCATTTTCTTTAAAACCTGCCTTAAAAAAATTAAAAACCTCAAAAAAAAAAAAAAAAAAAAAAAAAAAAAAAAAAAGAAACCCACATGTATTCATAGTAAATGAAAACTACTAAAGATTCTGTAGACTCTCTGGATAAGACATCATATTACTCTTTCTGTCTTTGGAATAGCTACCTTTATCTGCCTGCCCTTCCATCCATTAAGGTGGCCAGGGAAATATTCTGAGGAATGCATTGGAACCGGATGACTGGGGACTTTCAAGATACCTTTGATAGTTCAGAAAAATGGGTTTGATAAATGCTCACTCATTGCTAAAGTTTAATGCTAATGAATGTTGTGTTCATTATTCCACCCCTGGAAGTTGGCAATAATTATGAAATAAAACTCTCCTGTCTTTTCTGCCCAAACCTTCAAATAAAGGAGTACTTTATATTAACAAAGGAATGGCTCTTAAAAGTTGTATGAAGGCACTTTTCCTTCTCAGAGTTCATTTTCCAATCAGCTTTCAATATACTGTTGGTGTGTTTTCTTTAAACATAAATATTGTTCTAAGGTATTATAGGATCATGTTTATAATTGTAAAATTCATAAGTATTCTGTTAAAAGGAAAGTATTTTGTATAAGACTAAATGCAAATCGTAAAACAAACACAAACTGACTAATTAGGACAGAGTAAAATTTTAAGCAAAATTTTCTGGAGTCTCAGTGTGTAAAACACATAAAAGTTGAGTTGCTCTGGATGGGTCAGGAGTGGAGGCAATAGAGAAGTTCCCATTCAGCCTCTCTCTGGCTATTTGGTATAGCCCTGAGGCTCCACAGCTTCTTGGGTTGAAACTATTATGCCTGGTTTTTATATTCAGTCATCAGCCTAAATCTATATAGCAGTTTAAGCATAAACAGGAAGTGCACATATCCCATAATTCTGGTGAACTGGGGAAGGCAGAAGTGGCCTCTTTTACTTCTTATCAAAAACCTCGTGTGTAAGCATGGTCCTCAGACCTCCACTTTCACCAGTGACTGACAGGTGTGTACTCACTGACTCCTAGCAGAGGCCAGGTGATTTCTGTGGGAGCAGCCTTGTGTGTGAACCCATATGATGTCCCCTAGGGGCTAAGTGTGGTGGCTCACATCTGTAATCCTAGCACTTTGGGAGGCCAACACAGAAGGATCGCTTGAGCCCAGGAGTTCAAAACAAGCCTGGATAATATAGGCAGACTTCTGTCTCTACAAAATATAAAAAAAATTAGCTGAGCATGGTAGCATGTGCCTGTGTTTCACTTAAGCCTGAAAGGTCAAAGCTGTGTTTGCACCATTGCATTACAGCCTGAGTGACAGAGCAAGACCCTGTGACATCACCTGGGGACCTTCAGAATTGTTTGCAGGCATGTAGAAAAGAACTGAAATCTTGACCGAGTAGGTGAAGACCAAATAACTGTAATTTCAATTGCAGCTGTTACTGTGGGCTTCTTTACTCTCTGACCGGTGGAATGAGGACACAGGTAACATGAATCACATTGGATTTAAATAAAGCCATCACCTCCCCTTTCTTTTTAGATGCCTCTTGGAACAGTACAGAAACATTACATGAAACTCTCCTTCATTGCTTTAATTTTTTTCTGGCTTCTAAAATTTAATCTATTAAACTGCATGAGAGAAAGAGGGATCTTGAATCAAAATTAAAGGTAGGTAGCTGAATTGGGGAGTGGGGCATTTATCAGGATGAGGAGATCTAAACATATGGTGCTGCAGATATTTAATATGTCATATTGCTCCAGACTTTCAAATTCTGCCATAATAAAACTTGTCCAATAGAAAATATGTGCTTTAAACGATGCAGTAAGATTAAGGGCTACTTCTGGTTTGGTTTAAAATGATGTCCAAGAAATTACAACTAATATAAGTTCGAGGCAGCATTCCTAGGAACAACAAGGCACAATTTTAATTTTCATTTTGTTCAAAGAGAAAGGTATTTCTTCTGAAGTTGGTACGTACTGCTCCCAACCAACTCTGAAACAGCAGATTGTAGGTAAAATACATGAAAAGTGTTCATGTCCTTGTCTACCTCATAACTCATTTATGTTCTCTGAATAACAATGAACGGAAAAGAAAAGAATCCACAGGTCTAATCAAAGTAAGATCCTTGAAAACCTGGTGTATACTTCGCATCTTTGCATAATCACCACAGATTTTAGTCTGAGACTCATATGACTTAGAAGTCATGGGACCAGTGTGCACAACGTAGTTAACTCACAGATTCTTTTTGTTCCATGTATATTGCCTCGTGAACCTTACAGTGAAAAAATACACAAAGATAAACAGTTTGCTGAGTCTAATTATGCTCTTGGAAAGGCTTAGGTAATTTGTGCTGCCAAAAATTCTATATAACAATCAGGTGAGGTCAATGGCTTTACAAGTAGAAAGACATTTATATGACAGCAACATCTGTGACATAGAGAAATGAAAGAGAAGGATACAAGGAGTGAATCAAGAGAAGGCTCGGTTTGGATCTTCAGGCCAGAGTAGGAGAGCTGAATTTATTTTTTAATCATGACAATGACGTAAGTCATATCCCTTTTATGGACCAATTATAAACTGCTACATATTTGATGTTGTTTGTCTCTGTGTCCCCACCCAAATCTCATCTTGAATTGTAATCCTTATGTGTTGAGAGAGCAAAGTCACTGGATTATTGGGGTGGTTTCCCCCATGCTGTTCTCATGATAATGAATGAATTCTCACATTATCTGATGGTCCTTACTCCCTTCTCTCCTGCTGCCTTATGAAGAAGGTGCCTTGTTTCCCTTGGTGTTCCACCATGATAGTAACTTTCCTGAGGACTCCCCAGCTATGCAGAACTATGAGTCAATTAAACCTCTTTCCTTTATAAATTACCATGTTTCAGGCAGTATCTTGATAGCAGTGTGAAAATGGATGAACACAATATTCTTCTACTTCATAAAATTTTGGAAGTATAAACTAAGTGGAAAACCAGAACCTATGATATTGGCCCTCATTGTAACCACATGAACTAAAAATTAATGAATAAGCATTCAGCTAGTAATGAAAGATGAAAAAATAATGGGTAACATGTTCTGACAGTTTCATACATGTCCAGCAATGTTACCAAATATCGTTCCCTTCAATCCACATGATAACTCAAAGAACTGGTTTTCCATTTCACAGACAAAGAACCTGAGGTTAAGTTCGCACAAAAGTTGTTGAAGGAGCCGTGATCCAGAAACAGGCACAGGATGGTAGGGTCCACACTCCTACCCAAAAATCGCCTCTGTCTGTGTGTTAATTGCACTTCACCCATGGACTTAGAAAAGTGCTGGAGCAAGGGTGAACTTTTCACAATCTACCTGTGTGGTTCTTCCTTGCTGATGCAGAAGAAAGCAAACAGTCATAAAAATTGGCTACAGGTAATGCAGAGAGGAGAGGGAAAGTGGAGGAGTCAAGGAAACTTAGCTGCCTTCGTGAAGACAGAAATGTGAACTCCACACACCATATTACATCCATCACTGTGCCTCCCTTGTCTGGAATTGTGCTAAGATTGTGGATTTAGCTCAGGTTTTTGGTGTGAAAATTATGCAAATAATTTCCAATCCAGATACAGTGAGGGAAATGCATCAGGGAGAGGCACCAAATGTGAGAAGGGGTGAAAAATGGGAACCTACCCTTCCAGGACAGAGTGAGGATAAACTCACTAGAAGGGCTGGTGTCTGAGAAGGGCTCTGAAGGACAGAGGGGAAGGAAGTGAGAACCGAATGTCAGCAGAAGGACCCACATCCCTCTATGTCAATCACTGTGCTTGAATTAACAAAAATTCTGAAGAAAGTGATTATCTTCATTCATAGGACTTTAGTTTCACAGAGCTATATCTTGAGACATCAAAAAACCTTGCCAGCATCAGAAAGACTTTGTTAAGACTTTTAGCTTCTCATGAGTATGCTGTATAAATAATATAAGTTAACATAGCTTCACACAAACATTCTAAAGCGGGGATAGGCAAACTGTTTCTCTATAGAGCCCGACAGTAAATACTTTAATCTTTTCGGGGCAGATGGTCTCTGTTACCACTACTTAACTCTGCCCTTATAGTGTGAAAGCAGCCACAGACAACATAATGAAACTTTATTTACAAAAACATGCACCAGGCCATAGTTTACCAGCCTTGTTCTCAAGTTTCACATAACAAGAAGCACCACAAACTACCAGTCCTGAGAATATTCCCAGACTAGAATCCAATCTCATTCTTATATTATTGTTTTATATCTTGGTGGGTGTTATTGCTAGAAAAGTAAAATTCACATTTTCAAAATGTCTTTCATAAAACTTTTTACCTCATTTTAATGACTTCATTGAGATGTAATTTATCTGACATAAAATTCACTCCTTGTAAGTGTTCGATTCAGTGGTTTTCAAATAGTCGCAGAATTGTACAACCCTCACCACTAATTTTTACCTCCCTTTTTGAGCACAGTTATTTCAGCAGTTATTAAGTGAGCATCTAGTGTCTGTCCATCCCTGTGCAAAGTTTTGGTCATTGTTGTTGTTACTTTGCTTTGTCTGTTTATTTGGGTTTGGCCTGGCATCGTGTGATGGCTTGGTAGAAGGTGAGGCTAGTGGGTAGTGGGTAACAGGACAAATATAAGACATGACGTGTCTGAAGCAATCAGATAAGACTATAAAAAATAAGCAGTGGGAGTGCTAAGTTAGGTGGCCTGGAGCCCACACATACAATAAAATGTGTATGTGTGAAGCTATGCTAACTTCAGAATGTATGTGTGAAGCTATGTTAACTTGTATTATTTATACAGCATACTCATGGAAAGCTGAAATTCTTAACAAAGTCTTTCTGACGCTGACAAGGTGTTTTTATAGTAGGGTGGGGTGGGGATCCTAAGGATGTGATTTAGAGATCTTGAGAGAGAACTTGGATTTGGATGGGTGGCAGGCAGCAAGAGCAAAGAATGCATTCCAGGGCGAAGGCACAGCTACGAGCAAAGACCTGGAGACTACGACAGTATGGCCGATGAAATGAGCAGCCATGGTACAGACCTAACTGGGGAAGTGCCCAGAAATGCAAATGCAATTGTCAAAAGAAAATGATCCAGAAGCTGCAGGACTGTAGGAAACTGAGCTTCGAGTTGACAGTATTGGCATCAGGATCATGGGGAGATGAAAGACGATTCAAGGAGTGCTTTTGGAAGGTTGATACTTATGGGTAGGATAGTTTGGATGGAGAAACCTAGAAACATAGATGCTTTATTATTTTATTTTACTTTATTTTTTATTTTTTGAGACAGGGTCTCATTCTGTCATCCAGGCTGCAGTACTGTGGCACGATCTCGGCTCACTGCAACCTCTGCCTTCCGGGTTCAAGTGATTCTCCTCCCTCAGTTTCCCATGTAGCTGGGATTACAGGTGCACACCACCATGCCCAGCTATTTTTTGTATTTTTAGTAGAGATGGGGTTTTGCCGTGTTGGCCAGGCTGGTCTTGAACTCCTGACCTCAAGTGATCCACCTGACTCAGCCTCAAAAGTGCTGGGATTACAGGCGTGAGCCACTGCGCATGGCAATGTGTAAATATTTTAAATGCAGGAGTAAATTTAATTATTGGGAAGAGATTATTAACCTTGGCTATACATTAGAATCAGCTGAAGCGCTTTATTGGGGGGGGCTGAGTATATGTCTTGATATTTGTACTTTTTTAGTAAGTCCCATAGATTATTCTAATATGCAGCTGAATTAAGAAGTATTATTGCAGGAGAATGGATAACAGACTTTACATTGTTTGTGAAATTATAATCAGATCTGTAGTTTTCTGCTCTTTTTAAAGAATATATCCATTAATTAAATGAGAATCCCTTAAATTCTCAGATGATTTGGATTTTGTGCAGTAGCCAACAAAGGATGATGATTTTAAAGGCAGAGGGGCTGAATAAATTATATAGCATATTTTGGCAAGCTCTTAGAATATCTCCCTAAAATAAGCCCTTAAACCCAAGCATGTTTTAGAGATTTCAGACTTTAGACTGACTCTACAAATGATGCTGCTTGCCCTGAGTCATACGGGCAGTGCAACCCAAACACCTGTATATAGTGGGTAAATGTTAATATATTCTGTCAACAACAGATTACCTTACGTGGCTAAATTACTCAATGCTATTATCTGTGCCAGCCATCTGTAAAGCTAATCCCCTTTGTGTTCAAAAATCCCGAGCGCCTGCTACACTATTTTTATTTTACATTCCTGCATAAATCTGGTAAGCTCAATATGTTACCACAAATTCTCAAAAATCAAAGGCAATCTGCTGGCCTATAAAACACTGGTTACTGAAAATCGAAGGATATAATATGTTAGCAATTCAAGCAGTCAGTAAACAAGCTTTAAAGGAATGGGGCTGAACCACAAGCTAACTGAAACCCTTAGCTAAGGCCTGCTGTAAAGTCAGATATGTTCTTTCAATACACAGCGAAGGCTTTGAACCCATTCATGTATTTCATATCTAATAAAAATCTGAACAGTTGGCCTGATTGGATTTTAAGTGATGCAAATTTGAAAATCAAATAGGCAAACTCCCTTTAGACTTCATCTATTTAGACCATAATTGTAAAGAACTACTAATTACATTTACCACACTATTGAATTCTCCAGAGATTCAATATGAAATTTACAGAAAGGGACAAATATTTGCAGGTGTGTTTTTTTGTTCGTAATGAATACAATTTTTCTCTCAATAGGATTTCTTCTCCTGATGTCACTTCATGTTTCTTAATACAAGAATTAGTTTATGTTTTTTTCACAAAATCTTTATTGATCTTAAGTAATAATGCTAATGCTTACATGAAATGCCAACTTATATTTTGGCTCTGATTAAATTTTTCTTTACTACAGCAATTATGCAGCATACATTTTTTTTCCCCCATGTACATTTTCAGTCATGTAATTATATTGCTTAAAGAGGAGTCTACTCTCTGGAAAGATTTCTATAAAAGTTTAGAACAAAATTAATCCTCCAACAACTACAGTTAATATGTTAAAAATATATGGCTGATGGTATTCAAATAACTAAAACATGGAAAAGAATTGAAAAGTTAGCATTTTGAAGTCCCGCATTATTAGCATTCTCAGGTATTTTAGAAGCTGATTTGTGTCCTCATTTTTTTTTCTTTTGTTAAGACATGGTTTCACTCTTTCACCCAGGCTGGAGGGCAGCGGTGTGATCACGGGTCCCTGTAGCCTCAAACTCCTCGGCCCAAATAATCCTTCTATTTCAATTTCCCAAATAGCTGGGACTATGGGCAGGTGCCACCATGTCGGCCTAATTTATTTATTTATTTACTTACTTACTTATTTTATAGAGACAAGGTCTAGCTATGTTGTCCAGGCTGATGTCAAACTCCTGGGCTCAACTGATCCTCCTGCCTTGGCCTCCCAAAGTACTGGGATTATAGGGATGAGCCATTTCGCCAGGCATCTCCTCATTTTTTAAATGAACCCCATTATCTTGAAATCTGAACTAAATGCCAGTTCTGAAAGTTAAAATGGTCTTCCACATGTGTACAAAATTCACATTTTCTGCATAAAACAATCAATCTAGAACTTTCCTGTCGCATTTGAAGTACTTTCAAACATGAAAGACATTTACACAATTATAGAGGCAATAATCCCACCCACGGTATTCCCTCATCGAATCTAAACAAGGCCTTGGGGGTCATAACATATTTGCTGCTTACATTATGAAATGTAAATGATTATCCTACTGAGACTTGAAATGCAAAGCAAAGATCCTTAAATTGTGTATACTGTTTGAAAGTACACACACATTTGAAAGTTTGTATGATATCTTTCCTGTTCAGATAAACATCTCCAACTTCTATGGCTGATATTTATAAACAATTTGATAGGGATTATCAGACTGACAGGTTAAATTTAATAGGTTCAGCAGTCATTAATATTTTCCTGGAATGAACATGGACTGTGCTCTTGGATAAATTGTCCCCTCTTTTTTCTAACTGTCAGAGTTTAGCTCTCTCACATCAATATCTTCTCTTTTAACCAAATAAAAATCCTAATAATGCTATGCACCATGCACTGTTTGCAGCACTCCACTTTCATTAATCCATTTAAATCTCACAACTATGAAGTAGGTACTATCATTATTACCATTTTATAGATGAGGAATCTAAGTCATGCAGCCTATTGTTAGCAATTGAGTTATGCTACCATCATAATGACACGGTATTCTTCTTAGTTACACTTCAATGCAAGAAATACCAACATTTTAATTTCATTATTTAGGTGAATTTGATGCGACACACTGAGATATACCAGCTGGCATCCATGGATGTACTATAAGCATCCTTTGTGCACAGTTATGTGATAGGGGAGATGAATGCAATACAGGGCACGACTGCTTTCCACAGGGATCTCATTCTCTTGTTGAAGAAACAACTCCCTAATGGCTAGGGAAATAACCATAAATTCTCTTTTCTTTACCTAGCAAATATGCATTGAGCTACTAATGTGCCTAAGGCATTCCACTATATGATGAGGGGACTGTGGACACTACATGACCTAGCCAGACCTTTCCTGCAGGGCAGGGACAGGAACACTGGGCGCCTTGGTCATCTAGGTGATCTGTAGTCACTGTTGCCCATAGTCCCCTGGGTTGCTGCCTTCTTTTCGAATGCCCTCCCATGTGCCATCTTCATTTTTTACCACCTTATCAACGCCACCTCTTTAAGTCCATAGCAAACCCTACCTCTTTCATAACACTCTTTTAGACTTCTTTACCTTTCCTTTCCCCTCCCTTTGGAGCACTTACACCACTTCATGATACGGCCTATGAGCACTCATCTTCTAGGTGCTGAATTACTACAGACTCAGGGAACAGAGCCTGTATCCTATAAAACCTTTAGATACCCTCATCTTCCAGCACCCAGTACATGGAAAATACTTATTTTAATAACAATACCATGAAAAATAGTAAACATCTGACAAATACTTATTGTAGTAACTTATTTGACTAAAAGAAACTTACACTTGAAACCAATCTAATGGCATATATGTTCAATAGCAATGCAAATCCTAGGCATTTTTAAATTTTGTTTCCGTGTCTACTAATTTATAAGAAAGGCTATTACCTTATAATATTATCTGTTATATCAGCACTACTTTGCATCATTACAGTCAGGTATTATTTTTAAAACATTAAAAAACAAATAAGCATTCCAACCCTTAATTTCAGGAAAATAAATCTTCTAGATCCAACTGGACACACAATCTGTGAAAAGTAGGATATGTGACCCATCTATGTGTCACATATCCTAGTTGAACAGAAACCTCTACAATAAACATGAACAAAGGGCTTTAGTGAAAAAATATGCTCATCAAGGCATCAGATTTTCCACTGGAATTGATAATAAATGTTTTCATGAATTACTGCAATTTATTTTAACATACTAAATATTATCCCAGAATGTTGAAAGTTTTCTCTGCTTATGTAGGATTTAAAGTGTAACAAGTGTACTTTTAGCCCTGAGGTAGTATAGCCACTGTAAAAATGAATTTTATACATGCCAGAGACTTAATACACCAGAATTTTTAGTGTATGGAATTCCGGAGATTTGATTATTTTCATCTAAATTAGTCCCCTTAACTTTGGATCAGCAGAACATAATGATGTCTGTCTCCTTGGAGGCTGGTATCTTCCCCGCCTGAGGGCCATTGCTGTACATGGTTTCTGGTGCTTTTGTAGAACAATAGAAGCTTTGGCTCATCGTGCTGACCCTGAAAGTGACTTTCTGAAATACATCTCTGTCAATTCACTTCAACTATATGCTCCCAATGGGTACCCTTCTTACTGAAAGTAACAAAGAGTTCTCAACATAGCAGGTAGCCCACTGTGGGGCTCAGAACACAGTGTCTGGCATGTCTTCAGTTTGTTGTCTGATAACACCCCTCTTTCTTATGATTTCCTCTCTGAAAGGACAAGCAAGACTAAATTATAATGGATGACTGTGAAATTTTTGCTTGGTGAATTGAAATTTTGCTGTATTTAAGATTGGACCATACCAGGCATTTATATTGATACCATTTAGATATACACTTTGATATTCAACCTTAAGAAAAATACCGCTTGAAAAATCTCCTTCCAGGGGCAAAGTAATGACTCAGTGTTCAGTTCAAAGTAATAGACTCTCAGTTCAGTTCTCAGTGTAATTAACACGGTGAGCCAAAGGGTCTCCAAATATTTCTAACATTGTGAAGTGTAGATCCTTCCTTTCACTTGCTGTTAAATATGAAATGGAGTAAGGAGGCTTAATTTAGCCTGTGTTCCTGGCAACAGTTTTCCAGTCTGATAGGATAGAGTCAAGAGACATGGCTCCAGTTTCCATTTTGGCTTCCATTAGTTATGTGATGTTGAGCACATTAACCTCAGTGGGCCTCAGTTCTTTCCCCTGGGAGGGGAGGACATTAGACTTGATTGATGCAGAGGGCTCTGACCATTCTAATGAGGTACTATATTTTAATTTCTTTCTTTTGCCGTGTACTTCCTTCTGCCTAGAATATTCTTTCTTACCTTTTCATGTAACTCCTTCAAAAATTAGCCAAACGATCACCTTCTTGAATTATTTCACCCCAAATTCTCTAGGTCTAATTTAGTTACCCCATGTTTTCTGCTGCCATAGCACCCTGTGTGCAGCTCTGCCTTAGCAAGCATGGCACAATAAAGTGAACCCTGAAGCACCTGTGAGCCTCCCCAATAGACTGTCTTGACCATTGGATTCGTGGTACCCAGTACGTTATGAGGACATAACAGATACTAAACTAAATATCTACTGAATCAATGAATTTCTTTAGAATCTCAGGGGTATGGTTTGTGACTCATTTTACTATTCATCTCCAAGATCTAGCACTATATTTGACATATGGTAGCTGCTCACAGAAGTAAATGGATATAATTTAACAAATAAATAAAAAAACCTGGTGCTTTACTGATTTCAAATAGACAATTAAATGGTCGTGTCTATTAAAAAAGAGGGAATTAAACACATTAGCAATGAACACACAGGATGTTAACTAGCCAGAAAAAGAAGATTAAAACCTTTGCACAGAAAAATAATGGAAATATTTACATCAAATATTAAAAGCAGTTGTATTTGAGTGATGACATAAAGTATTATTTTTCTGCCTTGATTAATTTATATATTCCAATGCAGGCAGTATTACCCTTAATATTCAAATGATTTACAAAACTAATACTGGCAAAACACAGCGGCTCACGCCTGTTATCCCAGCACCTTGGGAGGCCAAGGCGGGAGAACCGCTTGAGCGCAGGAATTTAAGACCAGCCTGGGCAACATAGCAAGACTCTGTCTCTACAAAAATAAACAATTATACAGGTGTGGTGGTGCATGCCTGTCGTCCCAGCTACTTGGCAGACTGGGGCGGGAGGACTGCTTGAACCCAGGAGGTCAAAGCTGCAGTGAGCCCTGGTGGTACCACTGCACTCCAGCCTGGGTGACAGAGTGAGACTCTGTCTCAAAAAACAAAACCAAACAAACAAACAAAAACAAACAATAAACTTATTTATGAGAAAAGGTAAATAAAAATATTAAGTATTATCATTTTTGCCTGAGAATGGCAATGTTTATTCCTGCAAACGAATGTTGATATATGAAACATAAGGAACTTGAATAAAATATGTGTTCATAAAACTGTCTTTAATGACTCTTAACACACTTAATGAGATGTTTAAAACAATGCTGTCATTGTGTATGAAGGACACTGAGCCCTTTTTCTCCTTCTCTACTTAATGAATATGACAGCTTCTTATGATTAATGCATATAATTTGAAGTGTCACTCTTCCACTCTAGGATTCTCTTCACATGCTTAGATGTCGGCATATTTCAAATATGCACTCAAGGATTTCCTTATGTTAAACCTTTCCTTGCAACTGCTTTCAAGGTGAGGTTTCCAGATTTCCCCTCCTCGACCCCACACTGCACCGTACTCTGTGGTCACTGATTTCTGTACCATGACCCAGTATTTGCAGTCCCCATTATACTG
Source organism: Cacajao melanocephalus (assembly GCA_963573385.1). NCBI lineage: Eukaryota > Metazoa > Chordata > Mammalia > Primates > Pitheciidae > Cacajao > Cacajao melanocephalus. The sequence goes on along the minus strand of CAUYLG010075286.1, from coordinate 190,104 downwards.
GAGTGACACAGTGGCCTATGTGACCATTTGACAGCTACTGAGGTATAAGTGAAAGGACAAGCATTGTGTTTGAGTAAACTCCTGGAAGTCCAAACTTTTTTTCGGAATATCTGAGTCATCACTTTAAAGTTGGGTACATATATGACTTGTTTACTGAGTGAATAAAGTATATGGTTCCTTGTTTTTACAACTTAAAGGAAACAAAACACTTTCATCCAAAAACTTTGGCTACATCTAGTGGGTTGTTTCCAGATGTTAGGGTAAGGTATTTTAATTAAATGATTAGATTGTGAAGGTTTTAAGGTCTATGCTAGCCTAGGTCCCACCCTTCCATCCCGTAATACTTAGCCCAAGGCCTGGCACCTAAAAGGCTTTCAATAAATAATGACTGTGAATGAGATTATTTCAAAATCCTCCTTTGTTGATTTCCTGGTAAGCTACTTGTTTCTGTTATTTTAGGCAATTTCAGGCTGCTGAATTCTTATTTAGAAACAGACACAAGGGAAGAAAAATTGGCATATTAATTAATGGGTGAACTCATTCTCAAGAATCTCCAATCCTTAAATATATTATATATACATGGGTTATACTAGAACTAGTACATTATGATTATATATTTTATTGCATATTTTTAAGCATGTTATAGATTATGGCAGAATTATCAAGTTTGGTTACTGTTAATTTTTGGACACTTTTTAGATGTTCCCATGCCTTGTGGCAAAGGCTATCATTTGCTTAAACAAGATTCATTCTTTCGTTTATAAACCCTTTATATTTTTGGAGGTAACAATGTGCTCACATAAAAAATACTATACCTCTCTATATTTCCAGCTTTCTTTATGGCAAAGGACTGGCAATGAGCTGAGAGGGAGTTACACGGCGCTTTGGGAAAACTTTAAAGGGCCAGTACTGAGCTGGCAAGTGTTCTCTTGCTTTTCCTGTCTGGAATGGGGATAAGAAGGCTGAACCTAGGTCTATGAGACAATCTTGAAAATGGAGTCAGCACTATTAGTACCAGGGCTGAAATATGGAAGGAACCTGGGATATCGATGATATCCCAGAGTCACCAGGACCATGTCTGTCTCTGGACTTCTTTTTTTTTTTTAAATGAGATACAAACACCTTTTTGAAGCCATTGGTATTTGGGTCTCCATTAGTAACTGAATGCAGTTCTTAACTGATTCCTGTCTTCCAGGGTGAGTTTGCTAGAAAATCCATGCTCTTTCTTTTTAACTTCCTCCTCTACAAAGTTGCTTTATGAACTATGTGTTCTGAATGACCTCTCCCTCCCCTCTCCCCCCTATTTCTTTTTTTTCCCCATCGATGGAGTTTTGCTCTTGTTGCCCAGGCTGGAGTACAATGGTGTGATCTCGGCTCACTGCAACCTCCGCCTCCCAGGTTCAAGCAATTCTCCTGTCTCAGCCTACCGAGTAGCTGGGATTACAGGCATGTGCCACCATATCCCAGCTAATTTTTCCATGTTTAGTAGAGACGCGGTTTCACCACGTTGGTCAGGCTGGTCTCAAACTCCTGACCTCAGGTGACTCGCCGGCCTTGGCCTCCCAAAGTGCTGAGATTATAGGTGTGAGCCACCACACCTGGCTGACTTCTCTTAAATTAGAATTCAGTGAAGACTAACATTCATAAATGGAACTTCTTGCTCTCAATGTGTCCATGTAGGGTTTTTCATTTCTACATTGCATCTCATATAATTTTCCTGCATACAAGGATAGGATGCAGGAAAATTTTTGTGGAACACAAAAGAGATGTGTTGCCAGACAGACAGGGGTCCTAATTAATCCCAACTCTACCACTTACCGTGGATATAGCAACTGTGCCTCCTGGGTTGGTAACTTGGGTAAGTTGTCCCTTAGTGTATAAGAACAATCAATGGTAGACATTATCAGAATATGATTGGCAAGACCCCCTCATATGGCACACTATTCCTACCAACAGAGTACCTGGCCTGGCACAATCAGACTTTTAGGATTCAGGGCTCACTATATTCTATTTCTGCCGATTTCAATACTACCTATTACAATAATGTGTTCCCTTTTGTTTTATGTCTCCTATACATGATGACTGAGAATAACCTCCTATCAAAATAGAATCTAGAATATCACCGAGGATGCATGACGGGCAGCCATATATTGGACTGGGAACCATGGACCTGGCAACTTGATCATCTCTGCCATATACCAGATGTGTGGTTTTGAGCAAGCCAGTGCCTTCCTGGTTCTCAGTTTCCTGGTCTGTCCAGCCATCTAGAGTCAGTCTGCATGGACCTGATTCCTGGCATACGCACTTGCTGGCTGCAAAGTCCCGGGCAAGATAGTGACCCTCTCTAATGCTCAATGCCCTCAACTGTAAGATTTGATTAATAATGGTCCCTCCCTGTCCTGTTGGGGTGATGATTAAATGAGCCAGTTGATATAAAGCACTTATGCCTGGAGCTTATGCCATAAACAACTTATGCTTGGACCTTATGCCAACATGATGTTATTATATTATTATTTACAATATGAGAAGTTGGATTATAGGATCTCTAAGAATTTCTACAGATTTTTAAAAAAGTAGTTTCTGGGCTGCATACAGTGGTTCACGCCTGTAATTCCAGCACTTGGGGAGACTGAGGTGAGCAGATCACTTGAGGTCATTTCAAGACCAGCCTGGCCAACATGGTGATACCCCATCTCTACTGCAAACACAAAAATTAGCCAGGCATGGTGGTGGATGCCTGCAATCCCAGCTACTTAGGAGGCTGACACAGGCAAATTGCTTGAACCTGGGAGGTGGAGATTGCAGTGAGCTGAGATATCGTCACTGCGCTCCAACCTGGGCGACAGAGTAAGACTCCATTTCAAAAAAAGAAAATAAAAATAAAAAAGGTAGTTTTCTGTCTTTGTTCTACACTAGTGTGGTTTACAGACAGATATCATCCAGCACTCACTGCTAGTCTACCTATAGAAATCTAACTCAGTGGGGATTCCTACTATTTGTGGAGCAATATTACTAGTGAGATTAATGCTTCACGTTTATCATGAAGTAGCAGTCTAAATGTCCCACGACAAGCTGTCGGAATGCAATTCTGCCCGAAACACCAAAATGATTGCTGCTGGAGTCCTCTGCAAAACTGAAGCAGTACAGGAATAAGACATGGAGTGGCCAGATTCCAGACTGAGCCAACCTGTTCTGAAATAGTAGACTTAAGAACAGGACAGTCAAAATAAATTAGCAGAAGATCACATTGAAAGGTCGACATTCAAATACAGGCTATGGGGAAATAAAGGCTGTTGTAGAGAAACAGGTTAGCAAAGTTGAAGATGTTAATTTTTCAATGATGGTGCAAAGGAACATGGGAATAAATGTCAATCGTGAGTGCAACGCTGGGATCTGCCCAATCCACGTAAGGTGGACCTGGCAGCCACACAGCTGATTAGAAATGCAGAAGCTCAAGACTGCCAGTCTCTCAGGAGGCTTGCTGTGCCTTCTGAAATTCATGCTATAAAGATCACTCCTTTGGGATAAAGCACTATGCATGGTCCTCGACTTACAATGGTTCAACTTAGGATTTTTCAACTTTTTCATGGTAAGAAACCAATATGCATTCAGTAGAAATGGCTTTTTGAGTAGCCATACAACCATTCTGTTTCTTTATTCATGCAATATTCAATAAATTACATGAGATATTTAACCGTTGATCATAAAATAGGCTCTGTATTAGATGATTTTGCCCAACTGTAGGCTAATGTAAGTGTGCCAAACATATTTAAGGTAGGCTAGGCTAAGCTATGACGTTCTGCAGGTTGCATTTGTGCTATAGATCACTTGAGCACAGCAATAGAAATGTGCCAGAGGGAAAAGGCACAACATCAGAGAGAGAGAGAGAGAGAGAAAAAAAAAAAGAGAGAGAGAAAGAGGGGTTGCTGAGAGCTCCCCCCACACACATGGATGCCTGGGTCCTGACTGATTCACAGTTTTCATGGCAACCTTCATCTGCTGCCTGCTAGAAAGCTTGCTTTTTTCAGGTTGCTAAGCAAAGGAAGAACAGGGATAGAAGTGAGGATGGGGTGAAAGATTTATAATAGCAGCAATGGGTATTCCCAAGCAAAAATTAATGCCAAAGATCAAATGGGTATTTATGTGCAATCTCACATTTATAATATGCATTTGGCAATTATCTTTCAAAAACGCAACAAAACAACATCTTCAATTTCTTTAAAAGGTTGTCTTTTCATTTTCTTTGCATAGAAATTTGTTCTTAGATTTTATAAGACCCTGCTCCTAAATGCTGAAACAATACAAAGTATGTTCCAACACTATCTAATTTAGAAAAAGAAAACAAAAGATTCAATATTCACTTCCCTTAAAAATATTTTAGACAAATTAGTAGGGGTGTGTATGTGTGTGTGTGTGTGTGTGTGTGTGTGTGTGTGTGTTTTGAGACAGAGTTTCGCTCTTGTTGCCCCGGCAGGAGTACAATGGCGCCATCTCAGCTCCCCACAACCTCTGCAATCTCCGCCTCCTGTGTTCAAGCGATTCTTCTGCCTCAGCCTTCCAAGTAGCTCGGATTACAAGCATGTGCCATCACGCCCTGCTAAGTTTGTATTTTTAGTAGAGACAGGTTTCTCCATGTTGGTCAGGCTGGTCTCGAACTCTTGACCTCAGGTGATCCACCTGCCTTGGCCTCCCAAAGTGTTGCCCAAAGTGCCAGGATTACAGGGGTGAGCCTCTGTGCCCGGCCAGGTCCATGAGTTTTTAAGAAAATCATGGCTTTGTAATTCTGTGAGTAGGAATTTTCTTTCATTATATTTTATAATTGTTCATAGCTGACATTAATAAGATCATTCATTGATGTCTACCTGTATCTAGACTTATTGCTAAACTTTTAGTGCTAAGAGTTTTCTAATTGAGTTTATTGACAAATGGATAATAGTAAAATAAAAAAATTAGGATATTAAAAACAAGGAAAACAAAAAATTAAAAAATTCCCAAAGGAAGCAGTATTTTGGGAGATAAAGTAACAAAAGATTTCAATAGCTCTCTTAAGAAAAGATCTATAAATATTAAAGAAAAAACTCATTTTAAGACTACAGAAAATGAGTTCAGTGTATGTATTTTATAAACATTTTAAGATAACAGTCATTTGAATATATTTATTCCAATGTAAACAGATAGGTAAATACCGTAGTAATCGACAGAGGTATGGAAAAGAACAGAATTCCACAGAAAGTTAAGTCTAAAACATCACAAGTCTCAGTTTGGAGTCAGATGCTACAAGCTACTTCAGCTACCCGTGTCTACACCATCAAGCACTCAACACACTCAGTCATAAACAACTTGGTGCTGTGCCTTGAATATTTTTTAAAAAATTATTAACAAAACAATAATAAACTGTGTTTGAGAGTCCTACCAGGCTGGCAAAACTCCATTTTGTGTTCAAAATTCTATAATATAACTGAGAGTTCAGGTCAGGTCTCTGTTTTTCCATGGTTCCAGGTAATATGATTATATTGGAAACCAGCACATTCCACCTATTAATATCGATCTTCCACGACTGCTCCATGGCATCGTCTGTCACTGATAGCTGCCTTGTCTTTTCAGGAGCCTTAGAGAACCGAAAGTTTTATTACATTAGTATGTTTCTGACCAATTCTACCTTATCTACCTATTCAGCTTAGCTTTAAAACCCAATTAAAATCTAATTTATCTGATCTCTGAATTCTGAGCACTATTTGGCAATGAATCTAACAGCCTTGTAGTAACTACATTACTACACATTGTGCCCTAAGGTGTTCTAGATAATACCTAAAAAAAAAAAATTGGCAAGTGCCATTTAAAGCTATGGCAATCTCTTAGGAGCCGCCTCCATCTCATTTGAAGAACAAATGCTTTGTCCTTATGCAAAAAGTGCATACTATGATTTTATACCTGTGATTTTAGTCATAATTTAAGCACATAATGTGAACAGATCACTTGTTCTTCTTACATTTCAGTTTGCTCTCCAAAAATGTTGGATAATAAAATTTTCTGACAGCTACAAATCCCTCCAACACACACAAGCGCACACACACATACGGGAAAGTGTCTTAAAATTTTCCAAATTGTGAATCTATGCATAAATGTTACACTGAGAAATATCTTTAATTAGAATGTCAATCCAAATACATTTTCACCACTTTTTCTGATACTTCATTTTCTGAAACTGTGAAAAAAAATCATATAATGTTGATCCTAATTCTGTTCTACAAATCAATCTCCGCAGTGTATCTGTTTATTCATATCATTACATATCTATAAAAACAAAGGGCTCATTTGCTTTACACAAGGAAATAGAGGGCAGTGAGCTGGCTCTCCCCTCCTTCCTTACTTCTCAGCTCCTCCTTGGTAGGGAGAAGGGAGCAGATTTGAGGGCACTGCCATTTTTGAGGGACAACCACTGTTCTAGGCATTTTACATATGTTTTCTCATTTAACACTTAAAACAGCCATGGGAAGTTGGTGTCATACCAATCAAATCTGAGTAACACAGAGTTTAAAAAACATGTCTGCCTCAACACATGATGATTAATCCCATCCTATAAAAGGTTAATAGAATGAATCTCAGAAGGCATATGTAATGCCTACAAGAGTAAAAACAAAAAATGCCTTCATCAGTTTTTCTCAAAGACTATTTCAGATAGAACCAGGATGGGACATTACCACAGAATTACTTAGAAAGAAATGTATCCCTATTTTAACCGTCTTTCCAGTCTTCTGAATAGATTTAGAAAACAGTCTTTGTTTCTTTCTTTTACTTTAAGCCTCTCCAGCATGTTCTAATCTTCCTTTTTAATCGAGGGAGCAGGGCCCTCGGCAGGCTTCAGTATCTTCTTAGTATTTAATTTCATTTTCACATCATTGTTATTTATTTCTGCGGTTACTATGACAAATGATACTAACGTTCCTCTGAAGGCACAGCAATATACCACTAAGTAAATACATATGATTTTAAAAGTGAGAAAATTTAGAGAAATATCAAGTAATAAGGGGTATGTGCAGATATGGCAAGAAACCATGAGTGAAGACATAAGCCTGAAGATGGTAGACGTTACATGCTGAATGCTAAGTGAAATGACGGACTGTCTTCCAGGTCATGTAGACCGGCCCCATCTTACGAGCAGGTTGCTTTCTCAAATTTCATTTCTAAACTTGTTATTTAGAACACTGATAGTAGTTTCCTTTATAAAAGTGCTATATGTGGCTGTTAGTTTTTCTAGCCAGGCCAGAAAACCCTAACTTAGAGTATAAGTGAACTGGCTTACATTTGAAACAAAAATTGATTTTTAAAGCAAAGTAATACCAAATACTATTGTGATGTTGACAATTAAGTAGAAATGATAACAAATTGAATCAGAAACCTCTGTATACCTATTATGGATGCTTGTTTTTGATTGGGAATAAGATTTAATGAGGAGAAGGGGGAAGAAGTTATGAAAAGACATCTAGAGGTCAATGGCATTATTTTCTATGTCTAATTTCACTGCAAAATGATGGAAACTACCTTCACATCAAGACTTAGCAAACAGCGTAAGAAGAGTGGCTCTTTTGTGGCTTAGGTCATGTAACAGGAAAGGAAACGCAACAAAGATGAGTGTGGGGAGGGGATGAGAGAAAAAGCTAAGAGACTTTAAAGTTCAGGGCTCTTCATCTGCACAGCCCTCCTCCAAATCCCGGTATCTAGTTTATTCATGATTTCGTATTTTTTTTTCAACTAAAGTCCCCCAATTGTATAAATTTTAGACCTCCACCCTTGGAAAGACTGTGAAACTTCTCTAGTATAATGAGGCAAGATGGATCAAGGTGAGGAATGTTGGATTAAGGTAAGGAAAATGGTTATGCCAGTATTCAAAAGAAAGAAGTTTCCTTAGACAACTTTAATTACGCCTGTCTACAACTCAGGTGGGATGAAATATACCAGAAAAAAAAAAATGGACTCATGGAGTTTACAGAAACAGCCACTAGATGGTGCCACTCGAAGGGCCAGAGGATGCCAATTGCAGGCAAGAGGCAGGAGGAGGAAAGGGGGGTGGGTTGTATGTAACTCTGTTCACACAGGGCACATCTAGGAAGTGGGGCATAAATAAGGGATTTTCACCATTCCTCCTTTCACAGGTGAGAAAACTAAATAATACTGTAAACTGCAGATAAACTTTGCACCTTTATAAGGCATTCAAAAGCATTCACCACTGAAAATTCTCTGGGTGACTAAGAGAGAAAGAGAAAAAAAAAAACCCAGCATGGGAAAAAAAATAAAAAATAAAAAGCCCTCAGAAATACTGAGGAAACGAATACTGCCTCAGAAAGAAAAAAACAGAATCAAACAAATATTTTTTCCTTTGCATTGAGAATACACTAAATAGCATACATTGTTCTTTTAAGCCTTTTTGACTCTGATATCTTATTAGAAATCCTGTACCAAATAAGAATAAGCCTTTCGTTTTATTTATTATTAAATCTCTCTTCATTGGCATTCTACAACACCAGCATGCAGATTGCTCAATTACGCAGGAAACGGTTAAAGCATGCAAGCCTGCCCTCTTCTGGGCATATCCTTTGATAGTCCAAAGAACTGTGACTTACATTTAATTTTGATCTCAACAATTGGGTAAATAAACCTAAAAAGAAAAAAATGCCACTTAAAAAGGAAATCTCTGCAAGGAAAAATAATACTAGATATATTATTTATTATTGCCAGGCCTCTGTCAACATTCTTTGGAAAATAATCAGCAAACCCCAAAACATTTTAGAGGAACAATTCGTAAAAGGTGGTCATTTCTCCACCCTAGTTAGATTTAGGCATTAGTCTCATGTATAGCCTTCATATAACTACAGTGTGACACCAATTCTTCTATTTCAAAGATATCTGGAGTTTAGAATTTCACTAGAGCATTAGACAAGGTGAGCCACACTGGGCTGATCATGAGATCAACTAAATCCAGGGCACTAAAAATAAATGATGGTCTGTTTGTGAGACTGCCGTGTAACAGGAGGGTGTGGGGTCATAAACAGGGCAAAATGTTAACAGGGAAATCTGAGTAAAGCATACATCATTCTTTGTACCTTTTTCTTTTTGCAACTTTTTGTAAATTTAAAATTATTTCCAAATAAAAAGTTACAGAGAGAAAGAGAAATATAGCCTCCAGGCAGACTAGTATAAATTGTGGTTTTGCCTCCATGTGACTTTCGACAAGGCATTTAATTTTTCAGAGCCTCTGCCTCCTCATCTGTAAAATAAAGACAATAGTGTTCTTCCCTAGCATGGCTGTCAGGAGAATCAAAAGAAGTAATAAGTGCAAAGTACCTAACACCACAGCTGGCAGAGAATAGCCTGTCTATAATATAGTTGCTATTATTCATTGAGGAGGAAGATTGGTTTCCATCAAGGAGATGTGCTAACTCTGCTCCCCCTCTCTGGCAAACATCATACAAATACACCAAGTGTAAATTGACAACTTGTTAAGGATCTATACAATCTGCAATCTCATCCGAATAACTACTGAGCCCTATTTATATGTTCATCCTAAAATCCCTCTTAGCAAACTCATTCAAATTGCTACTTCTCTTTGAAAGTAAAACCTTGGTGCATTTATTCCAAATCTCTCTCTTTTCAGTAATGCTACCTGCATTTGTAACATAAAATAGGATTTAAGCCATTGGGTTACGTTCTTTCATTCCACCAAAGGGTCCCATGTCTTTTTTCTGGGGAAATGAGGAAGAGCTTCTCTTGTTCCCTCTGTGTACCATCTCTGGTAGTATCTAATCCTGAGCTGGAGAGCAAGGACACAGCTTTCATCAGAGAAGAGGCAACCAGTCCCTTGAGTCACATGCCCTCCCTACTTGGGACGCTCAAAGACTTCTGGGCTGGAACTTGCCTTTGGAATGATGTAAGGACAATGGGCTTGGAATGCAAGGAAAGCTGGGTGTAGACTCAAGTCCCACCTCTGGTAGCTTTTCTGACCCCAAACATATTAACTTGTTTGAGCCTCAATTTATTTATCTGTGAAATGGGAATGACGACTCAACAGTTTTGTAGAGTTGCACAGTCAAAGATAAGACATGATTTTAAAAGTAGGCAAATTATTGTTGCTAGTAGTGTTTGGTGGTCGCTGATATTCTTGGGTTGGTGCAAAAGTAATTGCTGTTTTCACAGTTACTTTTCCCCAACCTAACAAAGTTCTACAATCAGGCCAAATTAATTTTCATCTTCTTAATTCAAACACCAAGTCAGAGAAAATAGAATTTCTTTTAAAAATGTTTTTGGATAATAGGAAAAATTAAAATAGTTCAAGAATGTTTTTCAGACCATAGAGACATGTAATTTTAAAGCTCAACCTTAGAAATTATGTATCTCTGCTTTCTCATCTTATATATAAATAAAATATTCAAATCTTAGTTACAGCTTAGTGCCAACCTGAACCTAAAACACTCTTCTGTTTTCATTTCGGAATGGTTTCTACTACCTCATGGGACTTCCTTAAATTTTATTTTATATTTATTACTGATCTTTAAATGCTTCGTATGCAATGTTATCTGGAGATGTGATCAAGCTGTCATAATTACTCAAAAAATGTTAAAGAACTAAAACCACATAAAGCATTAATGCAGGCAAATGAAGCACAGAAACATTTTAAGTATGCTTAAAAGCATACAGGTGGTGGGACCATGTAAAGAATAGTAATTCCAGAAGCCCATAGATCTATATTTGAATTTCAGTCTCATTGTTTGACTGGAGCTAGTAGATTAAACTCTATAAGATTCAATTTTCTTATTTAAAAAATGAAGATACAAATCCCAGCCTCACAGTGTTGTTAGGAAGGTTCAATATGATAGCCCATAACATGGTGGGTTCACATTAAGTATACAATAAATATTAGCTCCCTCTGCCTGCCAGCCCCTTTTTTATATCAAACCCATAGATCTATGACATATGAGAAAATGTCTACCCAATTTACACAGAAGTTGCTCAATAAATACCAGTGTGATGATGGTGGTAGTGGTAATGTTAACACAAAAAACAAAAACCCTATAAAGCGAGAAATGATAACTATAATTGTCCAAGATATTCACAAGCAAAAATCCCCAGTCAGAGCTAATCAAATATATATTCCAGAAATATTGACTCAGAGAGCTAACCTAAAATGACATATGTACAGACAAAATAAATTAATGACTAGTAAAACACACAAACTTCAACTCCAACATCACAGGGATCAACAGGATCGATGCATGCTATTACAGTGGACACGTTCAAAGTTTCTTTTGTTTGGGTATCAACAGGTGCCTCTCATGCCCATGGTATGAAATACAATGCGTGGTGGTAAAAATGCGAGGAGGAAGATGGGGTGGTTTATCAAGTTTGTAACTCAATGTATGTAATGAAAAGTTTGAGGATCTAGTTTTTTAATATTCAATCAAAAATAGGCTTCACTAAAACGTACAAAGTCTTGAGTACTCATAAACTAGCAGTTGCATAAAATGTAAATAACACTTTATTTACACTTAATATTGGGGATTATGTTAATACTGTAAATTGAGTAGTTTATAGTGTACACACATCAAGCTTACTTCAATAACTGGCTCACTTACACCAGAAATTCAAGGTGAAACAGTGAAACAGATTTCATTAATCTAGCATTAAGAAAACACAATAAAAGGGAAAAAAAAAAGAATCTCTCACACACAAGTATTTCAGCATAAGTGACTGAGAGGTGGCCAGAGTTAAAAAACAAAACCTTAAAGGTTTTAAACTATGATTTCACATGCTCTCAAATCCCAAATTCACTGGTTCCCTCTTCTCCATCACAGTTAGCTTTCTCCCCTGCTCCCCTTTTCCTTCTTTCTGTTTTGTCTCTTTCCTCTCATCATTTTCCTTTTCCATCCTGTATGACTATAATAAAGCATTATTTTTTCAGAGAAAGGGAGGGCCCTGCAGGTAGAGTGTCGGGAGGAAGGGCAGGTCCCCACTGCCCTTAGGGCTCAGGTTCTGCAGTCTGGGTGTGCAGCAAAGACTTCCTCCACTCAGCCCCAGATGGATGAGGCTCATCCCCACAGGAATACCTTGGCTCAGAGTGTACCTCGGGTCCCGAGCTTTGTAAGCCAACCTACCAAAGAATCTGAATGTGTGAGAGAGGCTCAATGGGCAATTGCTGACCGCATGCATTTTAAACAGTATCTTCCAGACACAACTGCTTTTGTCTAAAAAAATTAGTGCTGAGGATTTGGGGCAGTAAGACTGAGTAAGGAGAGAGGGAGTCTGAGATTAGGTGACCTGTCCAAGATCCATAAATCTCTGGATTTCCATATTTAGATTCGGAGCCTCGTATAGCATTAAGCTGCGCTTGTTTGCCTGTACACACTGCCTTTGCAAACATCTGCTTGTATTTTTGTGGTTGTCGGCCTCTGTCCTCTTTTTGGGTACTACCATCTGAAAGGTAAAACAAGGCTTCCCAATCTTTCTGGGATGAAAAGTGGTTAAAACAAACTTCCAGTCCATTGTGAACGGATTCATCTTTGTAAAATTCGATGCCATTGTTGTGGAAATGTAAAATTACTACAAAAGTTTCTAAATGCTGACAATTATTGTACGCATCTCGTTGAAGACTAGTCACAAATAGCTTACAGACTAGCACTAGTCCTCACATCACACTTCAAGGACCATGGGTTCAAATCAATTAAGAAATGCATTCTTTGGCATGATCTCGCTTACATGTGGAATCTAAAAAAGTAGTAGAAGTATAGAACAGAATGGTGGTTACCAAGGGCTGGGATAATGGGGTGGGGCAAAGGGGAGTTGGGTGGGGCATTGGGAAAATAAAAGAAAAACAAAAGAAACCCATTCTTCATAATTAAATTTTGTATTTTAAAACGTATCCAATATTCATAAGTAAATCTAATTAAAAAGACAAGATGAATTTAAAAGATATAAAACTACAACTTATTGGTGAGTCAATTACCTACAAGGTCTTTTAACCACTAGTAAACATGTATACTGTGTACAGTTGCATTGAGCAGGATATTAATGCATATTGCAGAGTTTAATGGATTGAAATTCTGCATATTCAAGAGTTCAATGGATTGAAATTATCCCATGAAATTTCATAAATTTAAAAATTGTCTAGTCAAAATCACCAGATATAAAAAATATCATATATTAGTTTTGCAGTTAACAAGTCAAGTCATAAGAAGGTTGAATAAAGAAGCAAATTCCAAGTCCAACTGCTCTGCCAGAAAGCAAGGGCTAAAATCTGTTTTATACTGTTGAGTAACATTTGCTGCGGAGAAAGTCTGAACAAGCCAGGGATATTCCAAAGGCCTGCCTAACTCTACCTTCAATAGAAACACACTTTGCATTTTTAAGAAGTAAAATGTTAGTAAATTTGATGCTTTAAAAAATCATACTAGAGTTGACTCCCTAGAGGAATGGACTCACATGAGGAATGTCTTTGTAGAGTAGAATTAATTTTCTAGCAGCAATCTCAGAAAACACAACTTCCAGTTTAGTCTTTGGAGAAAACTTTCCCAGAATCATTATCACTAATTGATAGTCAGAAGATCTAGACCTCCAGGAAGTCTACAGTGGGTAGGCAGACTCAGAGTACATAGCAGAAATCCAAAATGGATGTCCAGGCACCGTAAAGCAATCCCTATTTCACAAAAGCTTGTGCTCCACCAGATGCACCAAGGCCTGGCTGCCTTTACGGCCTCTAGGAACAAAGGCAATTATAAGAGAACCTAAGGTTGTTTTGCAAAGCCTATGCCAAAGAGTCCTCTGAAGTGAGGGAAAAGGCATCTAGAACCCATGTTATTTCTTGCCTTTTTTTCTTTTTCTTTTTGAGACAGAGTCTCGCTCTGTTACCTAGGCTGGAGTGCAATGGCGTGATCTTGGCTGACTGCAACCTCTGCCTCCACCTCTGAGGTTCAAGCGATTCTCATCCCTTTGCTTCCCAAGTAGCTGGGACTACAGCCATGCACCACCATGCCTGGCTAAGTTTTGTGTTTTTATTAGAGATGGGGTTTTGCCATGTTGGCCAGCTAGTCTCAAACTCCCAACCTCAGGTGATCTGCCCACCTCAGCTTCCCAAAGTGCTGGGATTACAGGCATGAGATACTGTGCCTGGCTAGGGACCCAGATGATTATTTTTTTAACACAGAAGAACTATCCTCATCTTTGGTAAATCATAACCAGGTTCTTTCTACATAAATGCCCAACTTAGCCAGACACTAGGTAAACTGCAAATTTTTTCCATCAGGAACTGATGAATAAGGAATATGGAACTGACTATCATTTCTGTTCTGATCATCTAAAAGCCCAAAGTTCCCTCCGATTTTTCAAACAAGATTCTTATATAAAATGGACCAAAGAAAAACTAGACAAGTAGAATTCAAGGAATGAAGAATTTCCTTGATGATGGCGCCAACTCACATCCAACAGATGCATGTCTAGAAAATTATGAAAGTGATAGTGTCAGGGTAAGAAAAAACCTTGAAGTTCAGCCTCATGTTTTAATTTCTAGTTACAGCATTTTTGCTAAATGCTCACAACACACGACCTAGTGAGAGAGAACTCACTAGCCTTTTAGGGAGCTCAGAGTGCTTCAAATGATAGAATTTGTTGGAGGGCTCCAGCTATTCAGAAGTTTTGCCTTCTATTGAGCCTAAATATTTCCTTGTGGTCGCCCATACACTTTTGGAATATGTCCCTTTTTTTATTTTACAAAAGAGCTCTTCAATTATTTCAAGGCAGCTATTCTCCTTTCACTATCTTTTTCTAATCAAAACATCTCTGATTCCTTGAATCTTACTATTTTGAGTACCTACCTGTCTGGTTACTCTCTGAAAATGACTACTATAAATTTCCCTCTGGAATTAATTTACTACCTACTTTTGGATGAAATACTATATTCAGTTGCCAATCTACCAAAATGCCCCTAGAGCTACCCAGCAAGACATTAAAAATGTGTAAAGTCTTTGCTGGAGCCCCATACCTATTACATCTCCCTGTCAAAGGAAGGTTATCCTTAGATGGCTTGTATTTAGTAAACACATGTAGGGCTGTAGTGTTTACAGACACTTCACCTAAGAACCCACAAATCATCCCTTTAATAATATGTTCTGCAATTTTGCCTGTTGTTATTATGGAACAGACAATATATACCTTAAGGTTAGGGATAGGGTAATTATTAACATTTTTTTTTCATGTATTGTTTCAGGACTCGTTGGAGTATATCACCTGATAAACCTATCAAAGGAAGAAGTACATTTCCCGGTGAGATTTCAAACCAAACTAAGAGGGGTTGACAGTATCAGATAAGTATGAATATATATGAAGCTGTGGGATGATCCACCTCTATCACCTGTATCACCCATGCAAAATGAAACTGGCCTCAGGCTGATTGGAAATTGGGCAGACACATTGGTTTTCCAGTGGTAGGTAATAGTTTCTTTCTTGGATAATAATGTATCAAATTTCATCTGACTCAGATTCATCTTAATCAACAAGATACCCTATTCTCTATTATATCATGAACACCCATGATGTTCAAAATGTAGTTATTTCAAATCAGAAATAATAAATAGAACAGATTTCTGTATACTACAAGGTACAATTTCCTTAAAGGTACAGTCAGTGGCTCATTTATTCAATTTTTTTCCTGTTACAAAGTGTCTACAACAGTATTTTGTATAAAATAGATACCAAATAAATACCTGAACACAGTTGAATGACAGAAACATTATCTTACATAAGTCAACAAACTGTATGGCAATTAAAACCACAGCTGCCATAGGACAAAGAACTACATAAAGGAAGGCTCCAGGTAACAGGTCACCCTTAGAAAAGATCCTTGAGCTCCTTAAGGGGTGTATCCTGAGGTATTAATATTAATGCTCACAATCCTTCTCTAACACGCAATTTAAGAGATACAATTAAAGTATATCTGCCAAAGCTAAATGACCCCTTAAGAGTCAACAAACCCAAGGTAAACATAAGTATATTTTATAAGGCCAATTTTTTCCCCACAAAGAAATTTTTTTTTTAATTTTTAAAATAACATCTTGGAAGTTATTATGCTCCATGTATTGAACCAAAAATGGCCACCGAAGAGGCAAATACTGGCCTGTCTACTAGGCCAATCACAGCTTTCAAATAGACCCTGAAATGTGAGACCTGAACACAAGCCTCAACAGAACTGCAACATGCTTCATACCATGAGTTTTAATAGTATAACTATTAAATTAAAAGCACTAATAGTCTACTATGTGAATACAATAAGCAACAGGTAAAGACAAATATTTACAGAGTAACTTTATATGATCAAAACCTAATATATGACAGATTTTAAACAGTTAAATGCTTTTCTTCAAAAAATATTGCCAATGAATTTGATCAACCCTAGTGACATGTTAGTTCAATGAATAATTGATAAATACATCTCATGAAAACAGAAAGGCAGTATTTTTGGTTCCTTCTCCCGTCTATCCTCTTCTTTAAAAAATAATCCATCAAGTTATTTCCATTATTCACCTTAAATCTGTTTCTCTTTTTTACATTCCCAGTGTCTTCTCTCTAATTCAGACTCTACTGTCCTCTGTCTGTACTTCTGTAAAAGTCCACGGACAGGTCTCTGTGACCTCTTATCTCCCGTGGACACTCTGAGGAGGCACTCTCAACCACTGAAGGCAGGGTGGCTGTTCCCAAACACTGACATTACCTAATAACAGTATCATGATAACATCAGCCCAACCAAAACAAATCAAACCAAAACAAAAACTTAATAACTGCCTACCATAATAAAGCATGTGTTTCTTAATTGGAATCCTAACCCTCTGTAATTTAATCTCAACATTTATTTGCAAACATATTTTTTTCTATTTGATGTCCTTTTATCTAATCAAGCAGGCTTCACTGTGTTCAGAATGTACCATACACATTTCCATAACGAATTTTGCTTTGTTATTCCTATCCCCAAAGTATACTTTCCATCTTGGATTTCTCTTATTCCTGTACACCTTTCAAATATTTCAGGTGCTACTTCTGCCATGAATAATTCAGTATCTTGACCCAGCTCTCTCTCTGCAAACAACTCGTATCTACCATTTTTATCATGATATGCATTTGTCTTTATTATTTGGAAGGAACTTAATAGGCTTACAACATTTAAGAGCTAAACAATAAGCCTCTCATTCTGTTGCATATTATTTGATACTGTTGTATCCTAGTATAACTTCTAAAACATAACACTTAATAAACTCTTAATATTTTTTCCAGATTTAGATGTTCAATTCTAAATTTTATTTATAAAGAAATAAAATTGTCCATACCCTTACCCTTGTCAGCTAGTAGCCCTGTAGCACTGTTATACTATAATAACTACATACATTTAAAACGTTATTCTCAAGTTCATTAATTATCATTTCCTTTTTGTGCTAAAGAAAATACAAACAGCTTGATTTATTCAGCCAGTGGGTAAGCATTCGTTCTGCTAAAGTGAATGGGTATAATTCAATGTTTCATTACAGGATAAGAAAAGGCCTCCAGTTCGTCTGTAGCTATCAGGAAAGAAAATGCTGCACAATAAAGAAAATAAATAAAATGTCTTATGGAGATGTCTTGGAATATTATAACTTATGTATGCTGCAAAGTAGTATGTCTATATTCTAAAAACTAAAAATTATGACACTTTCTAAAGAACATGGTGAAAATGATGCACGCCAAGAGTTCTACTATCATATTCTATAATCAGCATGCTATTTATTCTTCACCATAGAATCACTGGGTACTAACGAAGGAAACCATGTGGAGTAGAATATCTAACCAGGAACTGCTGAGAAACTCAGATTGGAGGTGAAGAGGTGGCCAGAACCATTTTCACTTATTCAAAGAGATTTTATGCAGTCAGTATAACTTGGTAGCCAAATAGTGATAAGAAACTCAGACTATGTGAATTCATTTGGATATTTCAGGACAGGTCTGCCTATCTGCAAAGAGCTGGACTTCTCTATTTTATCATAATCTTCAGATCCAAGAGTATTATCACAGATTGGCCTAAAACCTAAATAATTCATATCTCCCAATTAACTTCCCTGTCAATTATCTGGCTATATCAGAAAAAAAGTCTTAGATGTATAAATAAAGTATGTCATTATTTTAAAAATCTGTCTTAGAAACAGGATCTGTTTTTTTTTTTTACAAATATACTTTTATATAAAAACGAAATATTGAATTTAACTAGTGTCAGGGATACTCAGGGAAAAACAGATCTGGGGGACAGAGGGAACTAAGAGTCACACTCATTCCTTTCTCTTGCTCACCTACTAATGGGGACCCTCAAGCACCTAAGACTCCATGAAATGCAGCATCAAAACTAATAAATTAACTAAATTAAAAGCAAAAGAGGTTTCGCTTTTTCTTATCCTTTAAACATACAGACGTGTCAAACTACATATGATTTGCTAGTAAATAATCCTTTCCTTAGTGAGAATTATTTGGTGGATGGGTGTTAACTTTTCAGGGAAATTTTAAAGAAAGCTAATAATCACAATATATTAGGAATATATCACAAGAACTTCCCTAGTGGTTGCCCTGAATTTAAATATTTCATGTATCTTTCTCTTGTCTCTGTCTTTGGCAGGTGGGTATGAATTTTATATAAAAAGATGAATTGTTGGAAATATCAATGTACTTGTTTATAAATCAAATCATTGGGTCAGATACTTAATAGAAGTTCTAAGGATTAAAAAGTGTAAGTTCAAGAGTAATATGTAAAATAATATTACAGGGGAAGAACAGCAATAGCACAAAAGATAAATGTAACCTTCAGTAAACAAATAAATGTAAGGGAATAATCCATTTACAAGGATATTGAGATTCTAAATATATTAGGAGAGAAACTTAAAATTCTAAAATTCTGATACAATGGTTGAGACAATAACATGACTTTTAACACTGTGCTATGGATGATATTGTGATAGCATTTGTGTGGCTGTTATCAGCAACTAAGCAGAATGTAGCATTCAAGAGACTCTGGAACAAAGTTGCTAAAGAATTATTTATCGTCATGTGATAAATGCCCCGTTTCTATAGTTACCTGAACAACAAAGACAAGGCATTCACAGCCATACTGTCTTCAACCTCTAATTAGAAACAAATATCTCTAATGATTTCATTAGGAATGAGCTAGACAGTCAAATACAACAGAGTGCTTACATCAAATAGATTGCTCCACCTAAACTTTATTCCAACGTATTTTATCTCACCTCTACTTTTATCCAAAAATCTCAACTCACTTTGAAAATGTGCTTTGATCATCTTATCTTGATTCAACCCCTTGGTCAAGATAGGGTACAAAACAACCCTCCATATGTCTGGTTATTACCCTGAACATAGAGATGGAAGAAACCAAAAACCTTGCTTAAAAACAAAAGCAAGTGGTGGCTGAAGATGGCTGATTGATTTAACACACATATTTATCACTGCTCTTTTCTGAAATTCCTTTAATATTACCATAAAGCCATTTCCTTTTAAAGACATTAATTCTAAGGACAAAGACAACAGAAGCAAACAGCAATAGTATTCTGAAAGCTGGATTTCAGGAAGAGGTGTGCTAGCCCATTTAGCAGGTCAGAGAAAGCCAAATCCTAAGCCAGCAACGCAGAAGCTCAGAACAACCCAATTTATACTGCAAAACCTCTCAATGCTGTAGAAATTTGAGAAATCAGCTTCTTCTGGAGTAAAGAGAGGGAGAAAGGTGAGGTTTAAAAAGATGATTTGTTGAAACACTATTGAAAAAGCAGTTAGACCTCCAGGTTCATCCCCACTTCCAAAAATGACTGAATTTTCTTTTGTTAAAAAAAAAAAAAGGCTGAATCATATTCCATTGTATGTAAGCACATTTTTGTTATCCATTCATCCATTGATGAACACTTAGGTTCCTTTTATATCTTGACTGTTGTGAATAATGCTGCAATAAACATGGCAGTGCAGAGATCCCTTCAACATACTGATTTCAATTCCTTTGGATACATACCCACAAGTGGGATTGCTGGATCATATGGTAATTCTATTTTTAGATTTTTGAAGAACTTTCATTCTGTTTTCCAAAATAGCTGCACTAATTTACTTTCCTGCCAACACGAAAAGACAAATACTATACAATCTCACTTTTATCTGGAATCTACAAAAGTGGATCCCATAGAAACAGAGAGTAGAGGAATAGTCCTAAAGGCTGAGCAGCGAGGAGGATGAGACACGGGGAGATGACAGTCAAAGGGTACCTTTCACTTAAACAGGAGGAATTCATTTTAGTGATCTATTTCACAGCATAAAATAGTTACACAGTACAATAGTTAATAAGAATGTATTGTATATCTCAAAGTTACAAAAAGGGATTTTATACCTGCTCACCACACAAAAAAATGATAAGTTGGTGAGGTGATAGATATGTTAAATAGCTTGATTTAATCTTTCTAGAATGTATACACATATCCAAACATCACACAGTACATCACAAATATATACAATTATTACTTGTCAATTTAATAAATAAATAATTATTAAAAGCAGACCACCAGATCTTCCTTCCTATTCAAAATTGCAGGCAACTAGATGTTTATTTTTAGAAAAGGGCAAAAGTCAGATCTCTGGACAGATATGGCTAGCTGAGGGCACAACCACTGCACTAAGCCCTAGGGAATTATGAAAAAGTAGATATATTGTCACTGGCTTTTATGGTTATTGTCTCTACCGTTGTCTCTTACAAGATGGACAGTCTCTACTTAGAGACTGAAGCCAAGAGAGTCTGCATTCTTGAAAAATTCAATGGTTTGCTGCATTAGCACCTTACCCCTGCCAAAACAGGCTCTTCTTTGCCCGTGTGCAAGGAATTCTGATGGCCATCCCACAAGGCTGCTGCTGTCTGCCTTCTATTTGGAGTATGGGCAGGGTTCTGCTAGGATCTGTAGATTGGATATTTGTCCAGAGTCTACCATCTAACTAACTGAGCGATTCTATATATATATACACACACACACACACACACACACATATATAAATTCATATACATATATATAAATACATATACATATATATACATATATATTTATATATATACACATATATATTTATATATGTGTATATATATGTATATATATATTTATATATTTATATATGTTTATATATATGTATATATATTTATATATATATGTATATATATTTATATATATACATATATATATATATATATATATATAAAGGAAAAGATGGGCACTAGGCAATGTAGGGCTTTAAATGGAGAAAACAGAATGTCAAAAATCCAATGTTGTGTCTAGATTCATTAATATATAACACAAAGTAATGGAAACAATCAAAGAGTGGCAATAAAGAGACCAGAAGACCTGATTTCCAATTTTAGTTGTATCCAAACATGTGACCCTGGGAAGGTCCTTAACCATCTGTTTTGTTGAAGATAGCTTGCTACTCATTTTCATCTAAGTAATCTGAAATCACAAAGCAGAGGTTTTAGGAAAATGAATGGCGATCCTTTGAGAATCCTGAAAGAAGTGAAAAAAAAAAGAGGGAAAAAAGGATATGGTTTTATAGGTTTTACAAGTGGTTGAAAATAAACTAATAGATGAGGAAAAGGGGCAACAGAAGAGGTAAGAAGCCTAAAATTAGGCCAAAGGTGAAAAAAAAAGGCAGGAAGAGAAGGTCAGATAATCAGAATCTCTTTAAGTTTCTCATGGAAACAGCATTTACTATATCCATAAGATATATGGAAAAAGATGTACTTGTCTATTTCACAGGAACAATAGTGTGAAATTAATCACCAGACAACAGGACTGATTCCTCCTAACACCCAAGTGTGCAGACGAAATAATAAAAAAGCCCAATGTCTTTTTTAATTATTGAGGTAAAATTTATATAACATGCAAATGTTGTCTTCTTGAGTCACTTTGGGGGAAAATGAGAAGAAAATATTGGCCTCCAAAGGTCTTCACTAGTTCCATGGCAAGGAGTAGTGGAGGATAATTTAGAAGGTAAAGAGAAATAACAATAAATAACACTGCAAAAATGTAATTAAGAAAATCGAAAAAGGAAAAGTATGATACCTGTCTCTGAATGTAGCGTTGATTACGTCAGATGATTCTCAATGCTGGCGTAGTCCAAGGCTCAAATAGGACTGGAGGCAGGAGAATCCCCTGGGGTATTTGCTAAAATAAAGCTTCCCAGCTCTTTCTCTGGAGATTTTGTCATTTTAGGACCAAGGCAGGATCCCGGAATATGTGTCTTAAAAAAATCTCTGGCCAGGTGCAGTGGCTCACGCCTGTAATCCCAGCACTCTGAGAGGCTGAGGCGGGCAGATCATGAAGTCAGGAGTCCAAGACCATCCTGGCCAACATGTTGAAATGCCATCTCTACTAAAGATACAAAAAATTAGCTGGGTGTGGTGGTGGGCACCTGTAATCCCAACTACCTGGGAGACTGAGGCAGGAGAATCACTTAAATCCAGGAGGCGGAGGTTGCAGTGAGCCGAGATCACACCACTGTACTCCAGTTTGGAGGACAGAGCAAGACTCCATCTCAAAAAAAAAAAAGAAAAAATTCTTTTGATGTTGTCCTGATACACAGATATAAGAATTTCAAGAACAGTCAGGCAAAATGTTCCTTCCTTTTAGAAACCGTGCCCTAGAATAGTCACCAAAAGAACCGAGGACGAAAGCTCAATTCAAGGCGTAAACTGGAAATGGCATAGCTCTGGGTTGATGCTGTAAGTCTCTCAGCTGCATTCAAACCAGCAGAGTTAATAGGTAACTGAGGTCAGCAATTAAGCAGTTAAGAAAGAGAATTTTTGAATAATCTGTGCAACTGGGTATTCTAGTTCTGACATTTGAGAGCACAGTCCTTCCAAGGATAAAATGGTCTTTTATAAATGGAGAAGTAGATGAGTAGGATGAGGTGTGTTTGAGAGTGGTGAGGTGAAAGTTTTTAGAAATAACTACCCTTTAGTTAGTATCTCACAGGGCAAGGTGCTGGTGAAGATTTGCTCATCCATTTCTAAGGAAGTTAAGGAAGAGATTAGCCATCCAGCTTCAGGAGTCTCCTCTCATATTGTGAATGTCTAGGCTGAATAATAAATAGTTCAAAAAGACTTTCCTAAAGATACTTTACTTGATGATTTCTTACAAAAGAATTTATCCCCACTCACAAACAGAAAACCTGTTTTTAACCCGTGCGTATTAAATCAACTCTTGATTTCCTACACTTACTTATTACATCAGGTGTTCCCTAACGTCTCTGCTTGTAAGAATCAGCTGGGGTACATGCTCAATTTAGAGATCAAAACCCCCTCAGCAGGAGACTGTGTTTCTGAAGTTGGGACTGGGATTCTGCAAACAGACTGCCTAATTTTAAAAAGCTAAACTGTCACCTTTCTCTTCTGTTGATTGATCTTTTCAGGTACAAATGCAAATTATTTTGTGTCTTCTAGGAAGTGATGAGTTAAGAAATTTCCAAAGTCCCCAGTCCAGCCTACAGAATGCCATGAACTAAAAATGATCCACCTCCTTCAAGCTCTCAGACACAACCTCAAGATCTCATGCCCAAACAGTCACGATGTAGTGACAGAAATAAGAGTGAGCATCTTGGTGGAGCTCTTTGAACTGAAAAGCAAGCAAGTGACATGCTTTGCATCACTTTTATCTCTACTAATAGTTACTGGGATCATTTCATTCCTTTCTTGAAAGAATTGATGTGGCCTCTGCCAGGGCCTTAAATAAAGCTTTAACTATAGTGAAAAGCCTGGGCACTGCATAGTGAGGCGTGAAAAAGCCAAGCGTAGTTAACCTTAGCTAATGCACTGAGTGTTTTATCAGGTAGAGCAGAGAAAGAAGATCAATCATGGGGTTCCACGATACGTGACTCAAAGTTCTCAAAACATATGGGTTATGTTGTTTCTTTGTTATCAGGAGAAGAAGGGGATGAAAGGAAATTCATGTATTTATTCAAAAAATATTTATTAACAGTCTCCCATGTGCCAGGCTACATAAACCAGATACTGGGGATTGTAAACAATACAACAACCCTCTTCATGGAAGGTAAATTCCAATAGAGGAGAAGATGATAACCAAACAATAAGATGGTGTGATTTTGGAGTGTGACAAGTGTTATGGCAGAAATAAATGCACTGATGTAATCAACAGCAACATATTTGAGCTGAAACTTGATGGGAGGAGAAGGAGCATCCACTCAAAGTTTATGAACGAGTATTTTAATCAGAGAGATGGTAAGTGCAAAGTACTTGATATATTTGAGGCATGGAGAGGCGTTAGAGATGTCACCAACCAGTAAAACACTCAGTTCTCAGAGTGTAACAATTTTCTAACTGAATAAAAAAATTAATAATAACTCTCAGAGCTCAAGGCCACATTGGGGCTGAGCAAGGAGGAGCCCCAGCAAGGCAGCTTATCTTTGAAACAAGCCATCTGGGAACAAATCCAGAGTTCAGATCTTCCTACATACTTTGTTAATTCAAAGGGAAGGTTTTTCCAGGTTCATCAGTTTGACGGTGGAGTGCAGCCTGCTGCTCTCCCTGACAACTGTGTGAAGTCTTCGTTGAAATACCAGAAGGCTCTTCCAAGAAGATCAATTGTGCTGTCCAGGCGTGTGCTGTGCAGACTGCCTTAACTAGACTGGCCAAATCTGATGACCTGGCTGTCAGCTATGTCAACAATCTCAGCTATACTAAGTCAGAGACAGCTGTTTCCTCACTCATGTTCTTCCTCATCCTACTGACTGAACCAACTTTCAAGGGCTCAGTGAGGAGTCTGATAAGGAGAGAAACTAGCTAGAGTTCTAAGTGTGGTACTTAATTTTGCTGTTGAGGCAGATTTTTATTTCTATCTCCTGTTTCATTTGGCAGATATTCTTTTTCCATTCTGTCACCAAGAAGAGTTCATTTAGAGAAGTCTGCTGTGGATAAACTGAATGATACCCAACCAAAGGGTTGCTAAGAGATGACTAAGTCCCAGTCAAGAGTTTACCAACAGCAGCAATCTGAATAGCAAAGGTTGGACACTCTCAGCTACCACGTTTCCTTCTTCCGTATTTGTCCAGGCTTGTGGCATAGTAGGCTACCAAGAGGAGGCTTGGCCAGGAACTGCCTGCCCCACCCATTCAAGTAAAAAGCCCATATCCGTGCACCACCACAGCTCCCAGTCCTGCTTTCCAAGTCTGCCCAGTCAGTGCTGACAGCCCCCTGCTCCTGCATCCCTGCATCACAAGTCCAGTGCTCTCTCCAATTCCTTTAAAGTATTTTAGAATCTGTACCTAATAAATGCAAACCTGAAACCCTTGTAGGGCTAATCCATAACTGATTGTTTTCGCCAACTCTCATTCATAATGGTTTATTTGGTTTTGCTTTTAGGGATTCTGGAAGGTCAACTTATGATCTTTGTAAGTTTATCTTTGGAAATGCTTTGAGGCCCAGGTTTAAGGTGTATTCCCCTGGAAGGCACTGGTACTTCTACCAAGTACCTGGCAACCCATCACCCAAAATCCTTTAAAATAAATTCTAGGAAAACTTTAGGCCATGCTGGAATCTAGTTTCTGGCCCTGATATTGAGTGTTTATGGGCTTGTGGTTAGACATTTTTAGAGGAGAAGGTGTTCTTGTTTTATCACTCTAAAGGCCAAGACAGCACACATTCCCATTTTCACTCTCTGTATGGAAGTTTTACTTTCTTAGATCAAGCCCCAATGGTATTATCATCTGGAAATCCAAGCTTTCTACTGAGGCCCGTAATCTAAATGGCCATCTAGCTGGGTCACCAGGCTTTGTTCTTTGTACCTAATGTTCTTTGTCCTGTTCTTTGCACCTAATGCCTCATTTAAAGCCCAAGTCTAGGCCATGAAAAACCTGCAGGCCCATCTCTAGTTAATTACTTTCTTGTCATTTCTTTTCTCTTAGTAATTCCCTTATATTCCTGTGAGTTCATTCATGAATTCCAAAGAGTTTTTAAGAATTTCACCAGGCACATAGTTGGAAGGAAGAAAAAGAGGGAGGGAGGGAAAGAGAGAGAATGCTGGGCTGGGAGGCAGTGAGTCCGGGAAAGAGATAAAAGTATTGATTGCTCAATACTATTTTTTCACAATAATGAAGCCAACAGTCAGCTCCTGGAGTTGTTGTGACCTTCAGTGCTCAGAATACATTCATTATGGAATGAACGCTGGGGGGCTCCTTTTGATGGCAAGACTGTTTTCCCAAAATCTTCCTAATCAAGAGATAGCTGGCCAGTGGCCAATTGCTTTGCTGACTGTCGATGTATCCATGCCATATAATAAATCCATTGCTGGATCCTTGCTAACTTTAGGAGATCTCCACAAGAGGAAATCCCCTAAAGCAGAACTCTCAGCCTGGCATGGTGTTCGTTAATCTTCTAAAGTGCATGCTTTAAACGACTACTCTGAACCCTTCAGAACAAATCTAGGTTTCAAAAAAAACACAGCTTCTGACCTGGGACCACCAACCCCATTCCTATCCTTAAGAATGAACAGCTACAGACTCACAGTTTAGAGCTATTAAAGAAGATCGTAGTAAAAAAATACACCAGAAATTTCTCCCATGCTTACATGAAATTTCCATCCCTCCTTCTCAGCCACAGGAGCCAGAAATATCCCCACTTGCTTCTCTCTAGCAGAAGACAAAGGAACCAATAAAAGGAAGACACCTCATCTTCTAACTCAGATAAGCTTAACAAATGAGGTGAGATGTCTTCCTTTATTAAATCAAAACTTTGAGTACAACTTCTAGGAGCAGAGAGGCCTGCTCCTCTTATTGTTTACCCTCTGACTTCCCAGGACTACCAGTCTTAGATATTTTTCCTCAAGTCCTCTAAAAATCTTCTAATGTTATAAGGGCTTTCATTATGTTTTTTTCTAGCCTTGGCAGTAATTATAATTAGTGTTCTCCATAGTGTGATTGTAGGCAGGGCCACAAGGCCAGACACATCTCTGGCAACTCAGGGACCAGCAGGGGAGTACCAGACCAGACCCAGGGCGGACACATCCGACAAGGCTTTCCTGTATCCATCTATACTTCTTATCTCTGAAAAGACCTCAATAACCTTAAGAGTATATGATTTTTAATTTGAGATTAATAAACTAGAACAGGGATCCAGAGCATTGTGGAGAACAAGGAAGCAAATGTGAATTTTCTTTGACACGGAGCTTTCTGACTGCCTTGCTCTCATTTGATTTGCAGGTACCCCCATAAAGTCGATCCTATTATTGCCACTTTACAGCTGAGAATGTTGAGGCTCAGGGAATCACTCAACCTTGCCTAAGGTCATGTCACTTCAAAGTGATAAAACAGATTTGAGCCAAGGTATAGATGGCAACAAAGCACAAGCTTGTAACCTCTGCTAAACCATCCATAGTGGAGAGTCAGGGGGTCAAGGGTAGAGGTGGTCATGAAGAAAAGGCCCTCCTTCTCAACAAGGAGATGGTATGTGAGATGCATTGAGGGTTGGCTTGATGATGCAAAGGAAACAAGTCTAATTAATCCTAACTGTCCTGGGATCCTGTCAGTCATTTAATTGTATGTCCTGGGCTGATAATATGTAATAGAAAATGTGTACAACATGCCATACTTATTAAAGGACTTCAGTCCCCTACGTGAATAATCATCCTATACCTTGGGCACTTTAAGACCCAAGAAGAACTGCCATGTTCCCACGGGCCTGGATGTTACCTACATTTGTGTTCCATAGCTATAATGGGTACTGTGTCCAGGGCACCCTAATGCCAACCAACCATGCCAGTCTAGATCTCCTCCTGGAGCTTTTCAGAGCCAGTGCACACCTGCTTCGGGCCACACCTGAACCTGACACAAGCTCTCACACTCTCCCCATCACGATTCTAATGTTGTCCAGCCAGCGTGACCGGAGATTCTCCCACCACCTGTGCCTGGGTCAGTGCCAGCCAACATATTCCTGCACGACATCCCTCGGTTCTCTAAGATACCATTACAGGAAACACAGTTGAGCACCATTAAAAAGGGAATACAATCATACCAATGAAAGAAGAAGGAAGTAAGAAAAAATATAAGTTTGTGTTACCCTCTACCAGTTTCTGGGTACCTTTGGGAGGTACCCAGTACCAGTAAACATATGGTGAAATCTACCTGGAAATGCAGGTAGAGCCATGCTGCAAAGGCAGAAGCCAAAGCACTGTTCTAAAGACTTCCACTCCAACTATATATATTTCTTTGGAAGAATAGATTCAAAGAAGAGTTTTTTTGCTTCAGAGAGAGGATTGGTAATGTAACTGTAATCTTGCAATATCTGAGCAACAAATACCAATTAAAAGCAAATTTAAGGCCGAGGGCGGTGGCTCATGTCTGAAATCTCAGCACTTTGGGAGGCTGAGGCGGGTGGATTGCCTCAGGTCAAGAATTCGAGACCAGCTTGGCCAATATGGTGAAACCCCGTCTCTACTAAAAATACAAAAATTAGCAGGGCCTGGTGGAGTGTGCCTGTAATCCCAGCTACTCAGGAGGTTGAGGCAGGGAGAATTGCTTAAACCTGGGAGGTGGAGGTTGCGGTGAGCCAAGATTGCGCCATTGCACTCCAGCCTGGGTGACAGAGCCAGACTCTGTCTTTAAAAACAAAAAAAGAAGAAGAAAAAACAAATTTAAAAACTCTCTCTTCAAGGAAGTAAAAGTTTTGTTTGGCAAGCGTACATGCACAGAGGAATTTGAAGCTCAAAATTAATAGAGATGAGGGCACTGAACACATGTGAAAACAGAGAACAGGAAAGAGAAGAAAGGATACAAGTAAGAAAATGGCAAGGAAAACCTCTTTACCACAGGCATCAATGTGGAATATTAGAACTCTTTCCCTTGAATGAAGCTACCAATCAGGCAACTCTTAAATTTGCATTAGAATGCAGGGCCATTAGGTATTGGCAGCCTTAGATCTATAGCCCACGAACATTTTCTAACATTACGTTCTATATTGCGTTGTCATACCTTTTAATAGAGAAAGTTATAATTAGCCAAGCTGAATTCAGTGAAATGCATTCCCTGATCTACATAATAATAGGAAGGAGAGAAAAGAGAAGATCTAGATAATACTCAAAACAGATTTTATGTTTAATCAACAATTAGCCTTACTCTTAAGTAATAAGAGCTACTCAGTCTTTTTCCTGCCTTCCCATATGGAAGAAACGTGGCAGTATAGCAATTCCTAAGGCAAAGTTATCTTTCTGATGACAGTGTCTTCAGAAGTATTCAATCTTTCTCTGGGATTTTAGATCAAACTCAAATACTGAACTTGCCAACTACTTCTGGGCCTCTCTTGGCAGTAACATACAGCCAATTTAAAGAAATTCTGATAGATAAAAATCAGATTTATACACAAAATCAATATAATATAGAAAAACTGCATATAAGATTATTTCAAATAGAATCCCAGAGGCATTCAAATTTTGTTTATATGGAAACATCTGATTGCACAAGACTTTTCAGGGATCCCCTGAACCACAGAAACTGTAAAGCTGTGTTCTCGCTTTGTTCTCATTTTGTTTCTCAGTCACGCTTTGGGTCTAAATCAGAACTCTGTACTGCCAGCAGGAAAAGTCTTCCCTACTTATCTTTTCCAAGGCTCCTCCCTAAAAATACACTCAAAATGAATTGCCCCTAAATGATTATCACATATTCATATAATAAAATGCTATGCAGCCAGTAAACATAAGGTTAGATAATGTTTATTGATATGGTAACATAGTCACAATATATTGAGTAAAGAGAAGAGACTGCAAAACACCATGTACAAATGAGTCCATTTTATAAAAAATAGCCAGGTGTAACGTGTGTGTGTGTGTGTGTGTGTGTATGTAAATATACCACTCCTATCTGCTCAGAAACATTGGAAAGGCATATACCAAATTATTAGCGTTGATTATTTTGGGGAATGAGATATTTTATTTTCTTCTTTTTTTGTTGTTCTTTATAGTGAACATATATTTCTTTTCCACTATAAAAAAATGTAAAAGCCACTATTCTCAGAGACCCCGTGGCCTTGGATATCATCTCATCTATTACTCATCTAGTCTTGTGGAACAGCATGCTGGAGCTTTGCTGCGTATAGGCCACAGAACTGGGCTGGAAATAACCTTTTCAGACCCTATTTTAGTCCTCAAATCATCACAAGTGTCCTCCTTCAGGAATCCACTTTACGTTAAATTCTACTCTCTAACAAAGGCTATGACAATGCTTCAAACACTTGTAGTATTCTACATGTTCCCATATCAATATGTTTTCATGTGCTTTCAATACCTTCAATATATTAATGGTTTATAAATTGTTAACCGCAGGGATTCACTTAGATGCTTCAAGAGCTTTGAACAAAAAAATTCAGATCCAAAATTTTTAAAAATATACAATTATTTTGAAAAATACAATTAAAAATATCTCTCACCATATTTTACAGCAGAGAACAGCAGCAAGTCATTATTTTATGCCACCAGGATCTCTGCCAGCATTTGAAAATAGTTTAACTGTATGATTGTTTAAGAAAACTGTAACTCTAAATTAGTCTTTTAAAAAAATAGACCTACACAGAGAGTCTATGCATATAAAATGGAAACAGGTTGTAGAGCAGCACAAGACACAAGAAGGACCAGGCACATCTGCTCATTGCAAATTCTCATCAAGGTCTAACCGTGAATTGTACATAAAGAAGTAACAGTTTAATGCAGTTCCTTATTGTTCTGCATTTACAGTTTTAGTACCTAGAATAAGCAGTGATTTTTCTCCTTATGGTTCTGCATTACAGTTTAATACTTAGAATAAGTATTAAATTTTTCTAGTCTTTTATATTTATAAGACTGTGAACCATGCTTAGACATTTTTGGTGATACAACATTGAAACAAAATTTTTCTACTTAACTCCTCTTTCAAATGCGGTCTATCTAGCAGACTGTCCAGGCATTGCCAAGAAAGCTATTTACAAATTGTTTCAACATCAGAGTAAATCAGAATTTCCTGTGCAACCAAATCCAAATGAAGAGATCATATTAGTTGCAACTGATACAACTTTAACTGTCATTCAAAATGCAAATCATTCAAAATGCAAATGTCAATTTTATGTTCATAAAACAGATGCATTCTTCTTACTAGTTACTTTATAAACAAATTTTATTTATAGTCAGTACTTGAATACTCTATTCCACCTCTACTGCTATCTACTGGC
The DNA here is from genome assembly GCA_963573385.1 of Cacajao melanocephalus. Classification (NCBI taxonomy): domain Eukaryota; kingdom Metazoa; phylum Chordata; class Mammalia; order Primates; family Pitheciidae; genus Cacajao; species Cacajao melanocephalus. The sequence goes on along the minus strand of CAUYLG010075286.1, from coordinate 158,819 downwards.
CCAAGAGACCATCCTTTCATGAATATTCCGGGACTCAGGGCCTCCTCATCTGTCCTCCTGCTTTCACCCCTTTTGCCTTTGTGGCCTGTTCTCAACACCTGAATCATGGCATTTTTCATTCACTACTCTGCAATGGCCTCTGATTCCATCAGAATGAAAGTCAAATTCTGTATAATGGTTCACCAGGCCCTGCACAGACTGATGCTTCAGCACCACACAGCCGCCATCTCCTGCTACCCTTCTACTCACATCAGCCACTCTGACTCCCATGGTGCCTCAAATGTATCAGGCACCCGTTCGCAGCAAGGCCCTTGACCTTGTCATCCCTTCCCCCTCAAGGCCTCTTTGCTTCCTCACCTCTGAAAGCTTTGATTTAATGTCATCGTTTCAAAGCACCTTCCTAGGCCGTTCTTAATTACAGCAGTACCCAATGTCCTCTACCTCCCAGGTTTTAGACTTCCTGTTTGCATTTATCACCATCTGAGGTAACTCTTGTTCAGATCACTTAGTATTTACTGTCTGTCTCCTCCCACAATGGTGTAAGCTACATGAGAGCAAGCAGAGAATTTTACCTGTCTTGCTCCTTCTGTATCTCCAGAAACCTAGAGCAATGCCTGGCACCAATGGCCAGGCAGACAATATACATCTGTTGAATGAATAAAATATTCTAAATGTTTATTGATCACAATATTCTTATTAATATAACCCATAAAATGTTATGTTTATGCTGCCACCAAAAAAAGCAGCATAAAATTATAAGTTCCCAAGGAAGGTTTATGTGTTCATTATAATTTGGAATTATTTATAGTACTTAGCATAATACTTCAACCACCACACTGATGGCACTCATCCAAATTAACATCTATAGGCCTCGCATGCTTTTAAGTCTCTCTCTACCCATTAGTCTTCACATATGTACAATAATAACAGTCTACTTAAAGGAGGATTATTTTTAAGAATATTTTCACTTTGGGTCATATCTCCAACTTGATAAAGCAACTTAAGGCTAACCAAGGCTTTCCTCAAAGAATTCCAGCAATCCTTTCTACCACCGCCAGATCCATGATCATAATTTTCACCACATGCCTCTGTTCACCCAGTCTTTTTTTATCAAACCACAGTTTCTTTTAACTGCACAATTCTTGTTGCCATCTTCAATTTGCACACCCACGTTCATCAAGTAGGATGTACATTTGTGGAAATATCTAACACATGACCGATATCCTAGTGAGCTCAATGGAAGCTATGTGGCTAAGTCATGGTCCCTGCCCCATGAAGACCCTTTTTCTATCAGGTACGACACACAGCTTCCCTCCATAACCTCTCTCTCCCTCTGTGTCATACAATTTGGCATGTACACAATTTTAGAACAGCTTCAGCTAAAAGCAAGCATTATAAGTGGAATGTTTATCTGGGACTGATCAGGAGATTGTTAGAAAACAGAAATGTCAGTTATGCTGATTTTTAAATTTTTTCAGTTTAACAATGTACTTGTCCCAATGATATTGCCTAGCACATTAGGATGAAAACTTGCAAGGTGTTAATTTGATAAGACCTTTATTCTCAGAACTTAAAAAATTGAAAGAAAAATATAACAGCCCAGTAATGGTAGAGTGATACACTGGTTGCTGTTAACTATAACAGACTTTTCAGTCAAGGCACAGATGTGGATGTGTTTTTGTATTCATATATGATATATCAAAATAAATACAAATTAACTGTGCAGCAGTAGAAATGAATGTACTGGACAGGGATTATGAAAGTGATCTGGCTGCATCCAATTTTACCTTGAAATCATCAAAGAAGTGTGAAATCCAACTAAATGTTATACAGTTTACATAAATGTCAAGTCGGACGTGTTTTATTTCAGGCTTTGATCATGACGTTTCGATGTGAATAGAACTTGCGCATTTTGAAATTTAAGCACTGTACCTATTGATATATTGTCTGTAACCATGTCAAAATAGGAACTAAGATTTCAATAAAGCAGAAAACATTCCTGCATCACAGTGCTGTGAACAGAAATCAAAATTGCCTGGAGTCAATAAAATACAAAAATCCATCAGCTCTGCTGATCAGTATGGACCTATACTGAAAGAAAAACTTCTAGTTGGCAGGATTCTAGACACCAAACTGAAAATTACATGTCACGTCTTGATCAACTCTTACTTAATCACGTTCAGTAATTTCTATTTACAGGAACATAATTTTTTGTCTGATTTATTTATATTGAGATCTTAAGCATCATCGTTATCTGTGTAGTTTCTACTTCCTTCTTTGGCATTAACTATTCATTGATAGAACCACTAGCGTGCCTTAATGTAAAACCAAGTTCCAGATCCAAGTAATTAGCCCTTTGCTATTTTGTTAATAACAACAGCAACAGCAAGCAGACAGGGTCTCAGAGTTTATAAGGATTCTTTGTTGACACATCTGCTATTCAAAAGATTCGCTCAGTTGGGAGACCGTGATCAACATTTCTTGCTGTACCCTACATAATACCCATAGATCAAAATTATAGAAAGTGTTGGTCATCCAGGGTCCTAAAGAGATGTCCTCATAAGCAGCTGGGTGCCACATGATGGATCCACATTTTATTCTTTGTATGCGGAAAATGGCCAAGTCTTCCAAAAATCAAAGAATCTGAAGGTTCATGGAAAGGAAACAGATTTTGTTTTTTTAGTTGGTAAGGTTTTTTCATGGACATCTTTTTGCTTTCTGAGTAAGTTCTCTGGAGGGTCTGCAGGAGGAGCACTGCTATGTCAACACTGACTCCTTGCTTGCATATCTGTTAGCTGCATATTTTTACTCATGATAGGAGTGGTAAGATGCTGCAGGGAGAGACACAGAATGGCCGCTTGGTCTCAGCATTGCCTCAGGGTGTTCTAATAATACCCAACATGGACTTCAATAGCTGTGAGCAGATTTTCAGTGTCCCTACTTGGTCACTATACAGGGCATTCCTTCAAAATGTAATATCAAGACCTCACTTTATCTACATTTCTTTTCCCCAATTTGTGCTGAATTCTCTCAAACCCGAAAGTCCAGGAAAGGGGGAAGTACAGATCATTCACTGTTGCAAGCTCTGGGCATCATCTCAGCTGAATGAATGCAGCAAATCAATACAGACATAATTTAATGCCTTTCAAGGCAAAGAATATGAGTTTCATCACCTTCCTGCAGGTTACAGGTATACAGAAACTGTCACATTTTATAGCTATAGGAGAGGATAGCTATTATGTGCCAAAACTAGATACCACTCATACATATCTATTTGAAAACTTAGAGACTCACTCTTATAAAAAATTCCTGACTATGAATCAAGAAAACACCTGCAAGTTTTACTACAGATAGAACTTTTCCTTAAATAACACTATCCAAACATTTTTTAAACCTGGTAGATGTATTAATGCCTCTTAGGGCCGAAGATTAGCATCTATAGCTATCTTTAGGTTTGAAAGTGCTCTTTGTAACAGAGGACTTAATATATCCTCAACTGTTTCCATCAATCATCTACCTTTACCAATCGAAATCTTACCTACCTCAAAATGCAGCCACTAAAATGACCAAGAAGAAATCAGCCAAGTAAAAAGTGAAAGAGCTTATTCGCCATCAATCTGTTCCATATTAAAACAAACAAACATAAAATGCATTCTGAAACATGACCGCGCTCTCCCAAAGCAGTTCTTTGGTTTCACCAGACTCTCTTTGGTGAACACCTGTCTGTTCTCTTGTCCTGCTATCCATGCTTCCAAAAGAGCAACACGATTGCAGAACAGAATCCACCAAGACATGAAAATGGAGAGCCCAAGACTTACATTATTCATGTACTCGCTGAGTAGGTCCTGGAGCGCCTGCCGCACGGCGTTGCACTCCGCCACAATCCTCTCGCGCCGATCGTCTCGCGTGCAGGAGGAGTCGGCCATCAGCGCTGCGCCGCTGATGATGCTCTCCAGCCTCTCCTCCAGGGACGGCCGGAACCTGGCCTCGCTGAACGTCATGGGGTCCAGGATAATCTTATTCTGAAAGTATCACAATGAAAACAAAATCAGCAGAGAAGACAGGTCTGCCTTTGTACCCCGTTTTGAAACCAGCAATATCTGAGGCAAGAACAAGAGTCCCCAAGGAGGAGAAACTGGTTACTCAAATTCTAAAGTGGCCTTGACAAAGTATTAACTTTTTGTAGATATTTTGTCCTAAATGTAATCTTCAGCTCGAAAATAGCACATCTTGTTTGAAGGATATGTTCTTGGCAAAGGCTATCTCAACCGAAGAGCTTTCAAATAAGATTATGACACTTGTTTGGCATTTTAAAAACACGTAGCCTTTAAGGAAAGAGCATTTCAGTGTAACACTTTGGGGAATTATAATTACAGCTAAAACATGATAAATAATCAACATCTTAATTATGCATTAGCTGTGACTTGTGCACATGTTACATCCTCCTTATGAGAAGCAGATAGTCCCATGGCAGGATGCCTTTTGAAACTGGGCACATAGCACCCAAGAGCCATAGTCAGTACAGGTTAATTTATCACGGGGAACTGATATCTTCTATGTCAAAGCTAGTTTTCTAGAAAAGGATTCTTAACGTGTGTATGAGGCTTGTCACAAATAACTGACAGTATCCTTATAAAAGTATTTACATGTTTTGAAGAAGCCTATATAAGAGGAAAATAGAGATATTTCCTAAAAGGAAGGCATCACATAGAACATGAGCTTAGCGTTTCCCCAGCCAAGTTTGAGGGGCCTGAAAACGTAGGCAGAGATGCCCAGAGGTAGATGGAAATATGCATCCAAAATTCAGGAGATATAACAGTCTTTACAGGGATCTGGTAAATGTCAGGGGTATTTGGACACAAAGTATGAATGACATACTAGTAAAGTGAGCAGAGCTAGAAGAGCAGGCCAAAGAAGACTCCGTGAATTATCCCTTTCCAAGGGTATACAGAAGGACCACAATCAAAAAGGAAGACAGAAAGGGTAGTCAGAAAGATAGAAACAAAACTTGGAAAACTCCCAGCAAATAAGGAGGGTACAGAGTGACGAAGTAGGTAATCATTAACTGTGTGAAGTCTGGAAGCAAAGGTGACATTGACAAAAGGCTGGTTTCAGAGAAGTTCATTCCAGCAATGATAATCAAAGTAAAATGACCTGCTGCAGGAAATGGTGTGCTTATCTTCCTTGGGGGTGCACTCTCCAAGGTCCAAGAACCAGAGTGGCAATGATGGGGTGAATGGTCTTCCAACTGTAGAATATTATGGTCCAATTCCCACACTATTATTGTTTCTTTCGATGTTATTTCTTAAATATTTACCACATTTAAAGAGTTGTTAGAAAAGAACAATTTACCATATTTACAAATACAATAAGAAATGCAAGTGAGAACAGGTAGTTATTCTATTGCTAATCTGCACCTGCTGAAGACCTACTATATGTTTACCATAGTACTTAATGCTAAAAAGAAGGGGAGATAAAATATGCTTTTATAATTTTTTTATTCTGATGTAGTATATACAATAACTGCTTAAGTTATTACAAAGTTAAGTCCACTGTGTGCTCTGGGAAAGTTTGTTGTAACCCTCCAAGGCATCCTAAGGTATTTGTTCAGGTTGTGCTTGGAAACATCTGAGCTCCAATTCTCTGATTCATGTTAAAATGCAACTCTCCATAGCAGAGAGATAGACCCTTTGAGCACATGTTGAGATCTTAAGGAATGAGTGTAGGGAGGCTGGGACTTAGAAAGAAACAGGTACAGACCAAACACAGAACAGCTCTGAAGTCTAGAGGAATCTTCAATTTTTTAGAAAACCACTAATTGGTTAAAATCCCTTTTCAGTTTAGAAGGCAGACGCATGAAGTCTTGCAAACAAGACAGCTGTTCTGTACCAGCCTTGGCATGATGATCACTCTTAACATTTGTACTCTATCTTGGAAAGTGGATGAAAAAGGGATGTTTACTTAACCCAAAATGTGCTACTTGGGTTTTGCCCTTTGTGCCTTAGTTTTAGGCACAGCTGTTTAATGTCAAAAAATCACGTGGAGGCTGCAATACAGTGGATGCCCTACAGGGTTAATCATTACAGGTGAAAATCTCAAAGGAAAGCTGAGAAGGGAGCACAGATTTTCCTGCTATACATACTGGTGCTGTGTCTGCAATGTCTCGTTCCAGGGGCATCCATTGGAACTCTCTCTCTTTCTCTCACATGCTCTCTTTTGCTTTCTACTGCCTTTCTGTTGATGTATTTATGATGAATATATGTATGTGTGTGTGTGTGTGTGTGTGTATATATATGTATATATATATACATATATATATAATCCATATATGTTAAGAAATTATATTCTAATTGAAGAAATACCTGGTCAAACTATAATTAGACTACCTTACTTATAAAGATTACTGATTTTCAAAGACCTATTTTACAGAAAAACATATTAACATAAAACATAATGAAAACTATATGTTCTTTAAGATTTCAGGAGACTCTTCAGAATCATATACTGGCTTTAGAACAGATGTTTATTGTACTTTAGGACTAAACACGTAAAGAAGTGCAAATGTGATGGAAATACAGGGAGGTAAATTTGAACTCTTCAGTAAGGACAATTGTAAAACCGTTTCTCTGCTGTAGAGAGAATGTACTACTTTCATTAGAATACTATTTCCTAAATTATTTTCCATGGAACACTGAGCTTAGAGATATAATGTTTTGATGAAAAAATAAGGTTCCCTGGCCAAATATGTTTTGGAAATACTGCATGACCTACAGCAAATTATCATATGAAATGCTTTGGGGAGCTCTGCATTAAAGGAGTCAGTTCACTGTAGCATTTCCCAAATCTATTCGAGCATAGAAAGTGCTGCTTTTAAGATGCATGAATTATCTATGAGAACCGAAGGAACACACTTTGGGAAATGCAGCGAGAGAGACTTTGGAGTGTCAGCCAATTGAGTTTCCTACCTGCCATGGCCTGGGGCTGTTTTAAAAGTAAAAGCCTGAAACATTGAGCTTGACAAACTCTGCATAAAAGTTACACCATCCATCACATTTCTAATGGAATTATTCATTATTTATAGATCACAAGGGAAAAGCTTTTTAAAATATCTCCCTGGAAAAGAAACAATAAATTTACAATATTCAGATCTGTATCTGCAGTACAGATAGGGAGCATTGCAATGATGGATGTGAAAGGCAGCAGGGAGAAGCCACTCAGGGGAAAAAAGGCACAAAGAAGACAGGCCAGTGCATATGAGCCTGTGTGTGCATGCACGTGTGCATGGGAAGAGGTACTGATTGTGTGTGTGTGTGTGTGTGTGTGTGTGTGCATCCTCGATGGGATGGGCATTGGTTGTATGTGTGTGAAGCTGTGTGTATGTGTGTATGGGGCAAGATATGTGCTATTTGTGTATGTCTATGAATCTATGAATAGGTGGGTACAGGTTGTATGCATGGGTGGAGGGGATGTGTGTATGTGTGTGTGTGTGTGTGTGTGCACACGTGTACGTGTACAGAAGGGGCGGTAGCTTATTTATGTGTATGTATTTGTATGTGTCTGTCTCTGTTTTTAGAGAATTGGTCAGGTTTGCAACAGGCTCCAACAAGTGGGAAAATAAGGGGAAAAAAACAGAAATGAAGCCAGAGGCTTAAGAGCTAGAGGAAAGGGCTGTATCTATAGTTCCTAAAAAATAAAAAACCAACCCCTGGAACTACATCCTGAACAAGAAATACAGAGAATGAAAAAGTGAAAAGAAAAAGGAGTATTTGCTGCTGCATAATTTGAAAGTCATTTAAAAAAATTAGAAACACCCAGGTAAGCTCTCTTTCCTAACACACTTTGGGGACATTTGGATCAGCAAAGAGTCATGAACACCGGGCTCTTAAGATGCTTCAGTTCTGCACACCAGCTCTGCCTGTCCTCACCTCTCTGCATGGCTGCCCTCTGCTGGCAGGAAGGGGCAGTGAATCACCATCATCATCATCATCACCACCACCACCATCCATGAGCCAGATTCCCTTCCCTAGTCACAGCACACCAGCACCAAAGAGTTAAAGGACAAGGGGAAGGCTTCCTGTCTCTCCCTCTGCGGCAAAAGTGTGCTCCTGTGAGAGGCTCTTACACTGTTTGCAACTGTACAGACTTATTTCAGCTCATTATTTTACATTGTAAATATCTGTCTCCTGTTTGCATGCTTAAAGCTCATTCAGTCATTTTATCCTTTTGATCTTTTAGTTCTGTCTTACATTGTCATGTTAGTTCATTTAAAGACAGTGGGCCTGCATTTCTTATTTTATCTTTTTCCTATATTTTAAGTTAATTTATGTTTATTGTGTCTATTTTCATTTTGCTCATTTGATTTACATAATATTTTGTGCTTTATGATTTTTATTTATTTTTATTAACATCTCTACTTTAAAACAATTATTGTTTTCATTCTTACAGTTTATGGAGTGGCAACTGGAATGCATGGCCATAAAGATAGCAACCACAATAATTCACCCCCAAACCAAGGAGGCCAGAATCCTATTCTGCCATCGAGTCTGTGCTATAACAATCTCTCTAGTCTCACAGAATTGATCTCCCATTTGCTCTCATGGGGCGCTCTATAAAAATTTTAACCTAAAATAGTTTAGCAGGCTATGTAGTTCAAAACTAATTCCCAGAATAATACATTTACTAGCACTCACCACACATACATTGTTAGAAGAGCACTACTTTTAAACTGCTCTTATCTTTCATTCTCTCTACACAAAGCTATGTGATCTAAAGTTTCAGTATATAATGGGACACTGAGTTAGCTTGATGCAAGCTCTGACGTAAGAGGAGGAAACAAAGAGATCTCTATCAAAGGAAGTAGTTGGATGTATTACAAATGGTTTGATGGGTTCAAAATGCAGTGCCTTTGAGATTCCTATCTCCTCATCTTACTGAATAAGGAAATGATGCCAGACATGTTGTCCCATGGTCATTCAGCTCACAAATGAGGGCACCAGGATTTGAACATGGGTCTTTTGATTTCAAGCCCAGTGTTCCTTCAACTATGTAAGTTTGTCCACGTTTAGGTGAAATGAGTCTAATATGTCATAATTATAAAATATATTATTTTAAAACGACAATATAATTTTTTAAAACTAAATATAATGCTTAAGTATCATCTGCCCTGCTGTCCTCTTTATGTTATCTGAGTCACCAAACCCTCCCAATAGGTGACTGAGAGTATAATCATTCATTCAACAAATGAGTGCCGGTTACTGTAGGAGTCTAAGAGCACATACTGAATAATCCTTTCTTCAAGAGGTTGACTAATCAAAACCAAAAACATGTACAACCCATTGTAATTGGGGAAATGGCTGATGATGTTATGGAATGACTGAAAGATGGCAATTTACACAGTCAGGTGGCAGGAAGTAAAGAAATACTTCTAGAGGGGGTTATCCCTCAGCTGAGACTTGAAGAGTGAAAAGCAGTTGGCCAAGCGAAGTTAGGAGCAAGAAGGGGCAATGCAGATGGTCTAGGAGGCTGGAGATGGCATAGTATATGAAAAATATTACAAGCGATTCACTGAAGCTGGTCACATGAACGGTGCCGTGGTGGTGCCCCAAGCCACTCTCCTCGGAGACGAACTGCTGTGGAAGCATAGTTAACAGACATCTCCATCTGCTGCACCTGTACTTCCACTGCAGTCTCATGCGTAGGCTGCACCTGGCCCCAGGCAGTGCCAGTCAATCACTGGGCATAGACGCATGCTCCGGCCCAACAGGGACTCCTCCAACAAGGGACTTCAGCTCCTGATCCAGCCTCCCCACTGGCCTGACTGGGACTTGCTGAGAACAGTGCTGAGCCTCTTCTTACTCAACCCTCTCTCTTTCCTGCTCTTCTTTCCAAGGTGTGTGACGCCATAGCAGTCTAAAAGCTCCAAAAAGCCCATTCACTCCTATTTTCTCTTTCACAGGCAATTCCTCCTTATACATATAATCCCATCTACCCTGTTTCCCCAAGGGCCTGAATGGACACAAATAGGAATGGGAGACATAGTTGGAGAGAGAGAAAGAACCAAGTCCTGAGGCGACTTCTCTACCACCTTACAAAGTTTTCAATTTGTGAACACTCTTTTAGGCAATGACAAATCATCAAAGATCTTAAAACAAAGGAGTGGCATAATCCTGTTAGGGGTTACACAGTTTCTTATTGCAGTTAGGGCAGTTAGCTTTGGCAGGACTGTAAGCAGACGGCAGGAGAGCATCAAGCCTTCAGAGCCCGAAAGAGAGAAGAGGGGACTACAAATCAGGATTATGTCTATAAGGATAAGGAGAAGGGCATGGATTTAACGAACATTTAGAATGTCAGTCTGGGAGGATGTGAAGATATATCAGCTACGAGAATGAGGAAGAAGCAGACAAAGATAAAACTTAGACTTCTAACGTGGACAACACCAATAATGCAGGTATCGGCCAACTACATCCTAGGCATCAACCTCCTAGTTTGAAAATAAAATTTTATTAGAACACACTCAGGCTCATTCATTTGCATACTTTTTATGGCTATTTTTACACTACAATGGTAGAGGGGAATGGTTAGGACAGAAACTATATGTCATACAAAGCTTGGACTCCTGGCCCTTTAAGAAAACATTTGCTGACCCTTGAACAATTGTGATAGATACCAGATGAGGAGCAGGTGAAGTTTTTATAATCCTTTTAAATGGAGAAGCCTGGTGGAAAGTTGATTATAAGTGTATGAACATCCAGTAGTGGTATGGGCACCTGTATTAATATGCAAAATCTATTGCCTTCATATAAACGAGGAATACCCATTAGGAAGACCTAATGTACAATAACAAGAATTGCAAATCACACTTGGATGTCAACTAGATATAGCAAGAATTGTGTTCAGAGAGATGAATAATTGTGCAGGCATGACCTCAGGGCAAAGAGCAGAGCTGGAATTGGGATGCGTGCCCTCTAGCTCTGGAGTCTATGCTCTTAGCCACTGCACTAATTATTTCCCTCATGTATCCTTTCTGCATGCATGATGCTAATCATCAGGAGGGAATTAATGCAGCAGTCATTTCCCTATGTCAAAAACTAAAGCCGCAGTACTATATTATTCTTTCATACTTCAAGAAGGGATCAAAATCAGCAAAGAACCACCAGGAATAAAAGCTCTTAAATGCTACTTTCTCCTGATTTTAATTTCTCACCTCTGTTTCAAACTGATGGGTAGGTATTATAATGCATTTCTTCTACCAAGAAGGATAATACAAATATAGCTTAGTCTTTCTTTGGCTAGGAATTAACCATCTTAAAGCTGAGTTTGTATCTAATTGTACTTAGCTGTAATTGAGAAATATGCGCATATCTGGTAAGACCTGGAGCCTAAAGTAATGTTTTTAATTACAGTTAAGTCAGTAGGAAGGCTCTAGCATACATGTAACACTAATGAAATGGTTTTACACACAGATTGTTCAAATTCATTTAGTGCACAGCTAACAATTGTGATGCTTTTTTTTTTCTTTACTAGCCAAGAAACAAGCTTGTTAAAGAGTAGGAAGAAAATCTTATTCATCTTTACATTTTCTGGCTTTCAACATTAGTTAAACCTTTAAGAGAACTACTTAGTCATCTGAAATGTATACAGCATTTTTAAATGCCAAGAAAAACCACAAAGAATGCATTTGATAATATAAAGAATGGCTGATTTCATAACTTTTTTTTCCAAAATCTAAGTTTATCGGCATGGAAAATGCAAATGCTGGTGGTATACGAAAATCCTGTGATTCTGTGATTTTCTTTGTTGCTTGTGATAACTCTGTAAGATAAATGTGTCCTGGATTTTTACTACCTTCATCGTTCAAGGTAGCAACTAAGGAAAATAATAAATTGTGCTGTTCTCCCTCATAAACACCAGGCACTTACCACCTGCTGTCCAGCATGACTATTTCAAATCAAGCAAGCAGAAGAAAGAATAAATGTCAACATGCCTCTATGCAGTCACTCCCTTTTATCTTTTAAATCTTAAAAAAAAAAAAAAAAAAAAAAAAACTGAAAGAGAAACTTAACATTAGTCAAACTCATTCTTTCAAAGGACTATGTCCTTCTGATTTGGGGCAATTAAAGCAATGAAAACCAGAAAACCTAAATGACGATGCATGTTTAAATGTAGGACTATTTCTCCTTGATTATTCTGATCTTTTCACAGGAATATGCTACAATGTACCCATGTCTTCACTTTCTGTCTTTTGTAATGTTATCATCATCCCCATTCTATTTACTCTTAAAAAATTTATATTTTAAAATTTTTAGTCATTATGGGTACATAGTATGTGCATCTGTTTATGAAGTACATGGGATATTTTGAGCCAGGCTTACGATGTATAATAAACACATTGGGGTAAATGAGGTGTCCATCACCTCAAGCATTTACCATTTCTCCATGTTACAAACATTCCCGTTGTACTCTTTTAGTTATTTTAAAATGTATGATGAAGTATTATTGACTCTTCTATTTACCTTTTAATGTTTAAATTTTGTGGTTTACCTTGTCTTGGTGTATAACTGGGTAAGTTTTCTATTTCACAGATACCGCAGAGCTTCCTTCCTTCTTCTTCCCAATCATAAAATTCAAGATTCTGTTTCTTTCCACATAACGGAGAGGGGGCAAAGCCATGTAGTTGGAGGTACCGGTGCCATAGCCCAGGTGAAATACGACAGTGACTGAGCACGACTACAGAAATCTGAGCTTTGGTTAACTTAGGACTTCATGCTGTGTTGGCCCGTTACTGAGTGTCTAGGTCACAGAAGGTCACAGGCAGCTTTAGTGGGATCAAGGTTTGCTAAAGCATTTTATTTTATTCATTATGTTATTTTTCTGCACTGATACAATCCCAAACAAAACAAAACAAGACAAAATAAACAAGTCCAGCCATACCTATTGATTAACTCTTCACTATAGAATCCTTCTTACAGCAAAGAAAAAGGTTTGTTATCCAGCTTAAAATACTTGACTAGTCACCCCTGAGGCAGCCTCTCTCAGTTTCCCATTAAAACGCCTAGAGACAGAGAAATAAAACAAGAATTTTATAGCACTGAAAATTGAGAATGAAAGACACCTGTTGACAATGAGCCATGATCATAATTATGGCTGTGAATGCTTTAAATACTTCTTTTAAAGACTAGAGTCTGAGATAAAAGCATAAATCAAGAGCATTTAAATAAATTAACCGAGGTGTCTAAATCAAAAGAATGTTATTTGTTTGGTTTTAAACACTTGCTTTCCCTGTGTGTGTCAATAATTAATAGATATATTTTCATCTTTTTCATTCTGTGCCAAGCTCTCCCAGGGTGAATCTTTCTATCTTTACATGAAAAGTTTCTCTTGACCTAATTGGGGTAGCACTAGGAATGAAAGAGACTAAGGACCTTGAGTGTTAACCATCTATTTTTTATTAAGCTACAGAAAAAAACTAACCACTATTTTATATTTGCCTTAATTTTTAAATTGCAAAGTATTTTATAAATAACTTACTCTTTCTTCTCAGGCATATAGTTAAAAATAAACTAATTATGCCATTTATCTACTTAAGATGTTATTTGTAGTTAAACAGTTCAGCTTAATTGGAAATAAATGACAAAGATAATGACTTAATAATTAAACAGCACTTTCTATCCTTAGATATTTAATGTGTTTTTTTTTTTAAGAGAAATTTACCTAAGCTCACATTAGGTTCATTTTGGAAAAGAAGCTTATATTTAGAAAGACAAAGTTATTTACCAAAGCAAATGAATAAACCGGGTGAGGAAGTTCAGCTCTGGGCTGTTCCTACTGGATTGTGAAATCTAGTGGATGCCAACTTCATTATCCCTAATCCCATCATATATATGTGTGGCTGAGTTGCTCTGGCATTTCAGGAGCACATTCTCAAGCTTCGACAGGGATACTTGTTTATAATTAGGTACCTAAAACGGGGCAAAGAATATTCCTTAGCTTTACATATGAATGATTAGAAAGTGAGTATCCAAAATGCACTTAATCAAATCAAGTTTTTAAGAGGGCTTACCAAAGAAAATGGATTTTACTCTTTTTCTGAAAAAATAGTCATGTTATCTCTTTTCTCTGGGTACTCTCTACATTCTTGACCATCTTTTTTATTCAGTATTCATTCTCTAAGCTCTGTGTGTTCTGTACACAATTTACCATCCACTGACTAAGTTAGCCTCCCCTATGCTTCACAAAACCCTGCTTTTCTGTGGTTCTATTCATGCCCCTCCTTCCCTTCACTTGCCCAGTTCTTTTTACTGGATCTACCTCCCTAAGTTTGTATATCTCAAGAGCCTGCTGCCTGTTCTCAGCAGTTCTCTCAACAACTCTTTCTTAGAAGGCTCAACTACTGTCTACTATCAACTGCTTGTGAAAGAGAACCAAAGTATCATCTCCAATCCCAACCTCTAAGACACTGGCCCTTACTATAGCTGAACACTGGATATAATCTGTTAAGGGTTCTACCATCAGCTCCAACATCAGATGTATGAGAAAGTACTTCTCATTTTTCTCCAAAACCTAACACTCTCACTTCTACAGAGGAAACACAGAAGTAAAAGGAAACAAGAATCCATAATCTCCCTTCATTCTTATAATGAGAAATTAGAATTAATGAGAAATCTTCACTTTATAATTGCAAGATCTGTTCCTCAGTTAGGTTAGGTGACTTGATGAAAGCCACACAGTGGAAACCTTGAGGTGTCTTTCTGACTCCAAGGCCCATGTCCTTGTAGCCTTGTTCTCTTGGGAACCTTTGTTGAAAGATCAAGCATCCATATAATCTCAGACCAAGGTATAAAATGTTACAGGGGTTAAGAGTTGGATGGTGATATGGTTTAAATGTGTCACCTCCAAAAATGAGGTGTTCCCAACGTGATAATATTAAGAGGTGGGACCTTCAATCGGTGATTAGGACATGAGGCTCTTCCCTTTTGGGTGAGATTGAGGCACTTATAAAAGAGGTTTCACGGAGCATTTGGCTAGCTTGCCCTTCTACCTTCTGCCAGACTAGGATCCAGCATTCTTCCCCTCCAGAGGGGAAGAGCACCATCTTGGAAGCAGAGAGCAACCCTCACCAGACAACCAGATTTGCTGGCACCTTGATCTTGGATTTCCCAGTGCTAGAACTGTGAGGAAAGAAAATTTTGTTCTTTGTAAATTACCCAGTCTTGAGTATTTAGTTTTAGAATCACAAATGGACTAAGATAGATGGCTTGGATTAGAAACCTGGCTCCAATTCCTTCTAGTTGTAATTCTGTCTAGCCGAGTAGGTTGCTTAAATGCTAAAAGTGTCTCAGCTTCTATTCCCTATATAACAGTGTTGTTAAAAAAACTAAATAATATAGAGAAAGAAATTTGCATAATATATGACACGCAGTAACAGATTTAAACATCGAATCATTTCAAATAGCTCTTTTTAATGTAATACTTTATATTTCCATGGTCAGTCCATATTACCCCCCTTATTCAAGTCACGATCACCTCCCATTTACTTCATTAAGACGTTAAATTTACTTTTTATTTTCCTAATAGCCTATTCTTAAAATCCTGCTTAACCACACTACCACACTACCCCACTACCCCACTGGCCCCAAACCACACTACCACACTACCCCACTGGCCCCAAACCTTCAATGGCTCCCCATGACCTATAATAGGTTATTATCTAGGACCCGGCAAGTTTTAGATTCTGGACTCTTATCTAATAGTTCTCCAATTTCATCTCTGTTTTATTAATTTTGTGAGATGTCAATTCATTTCTATTATATTAATTTTGTGAGATATGTCAAAATTCATAATGGAACAGAGCAATGAGTTGCATTTTCATCCAGCCCTTGAATTGAGATGTCATTTTCAGCAAGCATTAGATAAAGAAACATAATCTCACCTGTACTCAGTTCATGTTTAAGATGCTTGGCCTTCAAGATGCTCAGCAGTCTGGCACAAGTCTCTGCCTTTCAAACTTCACCTCTCCTCATGAACCCCTGGCTCCTGCCAAAGTGGTCTCTGCCCCACCCGAGTATGCTTCATATATAACCGTGTTATTAATTCTTCCCTATTTCAGCCCTTCCTCTCTGATGCTTCTTGGCAGCATATGTGGATCCTGCTCTGGAAACACGATCTTCACCTCTCCTATGTACAACACTCTCCTCTTTAATTCCCACCATTGAGCTCCTTTTCACTTATTCACATTTTCCTTTTGGCTCCTGCTTGATATTCCCATGCACTGGTAGCAGTGTGCCTGTGTGCACACACGTGTGTGTGAGAGACAGATCACCAGTTAGGATGGTTTCCTTATGCATTGGTATCTTCTACTCCACCCAGATGAATGTTTCATATGTAAGTATTTGATAAATATATGCTGATTAGCTGAGTCAGGATTCCTAAGCAATAATATCATTTTCCCAACTTTTACCAAAAGACTTCTGGAGCAAAATAGTTCACCACAGTGAACCTAGTATTTGCAGATGGCCTTTTAGTTAGATATGTACATTTAGGTCCACACTAGTATTTGATGTGGTTCAGTGCTATTGAGATTCAGAATTATTGGGGTGGGGATATACAACTTATCATATGATAAATAGTAGGTTTACTTCCTTTTTTTTCCTTTTCATTATTTATTTAGAGACAGAGTCTCATACTCTGTTGCTTAGGCTGGACTGTAGTGGCACGACCTTGGCT
This sequence comes from Cacajao melanocephalus, assembly GCA_963573385.1. Classification (NCBI taxonomy): domain Eukaryota; kingdom Metazoa; phylum Chordata; class Mammalia; order Primates; family Pitheciidae; genus Cacajao; species Cacajao melanocephalus. The sequence goes on along the minus strand of CAUYLG010075286.1, from coordinate 142,097 downwards.
CGCTGCAATTTCTGCCTCCTAGGCTCAAGTGATCCTCCTACTTCAGCCTCTCCAACAGCTGGAACTACAGGCACATGGCAGTACGCCCAGATACTTTTTGTATTGTTTGTAGGCATAGGATTTTGCTATGTTGCCCAGGCTGGTCTCAAACTCTCAGGCTCAGGAAATCCACCTCTCTCTCCACCTCCCAAAGTGCTGGGATTACGGGCATGAACCACCACGCTCAGCCTAATTCTACTTTCAGTGGGCAGGAGACAAGCTGACCTCCTGTGGTTGGTGAGTTCTGGGAATCTCATCTGAAGATGTGATTAAACCAGGGTCAGCAAACAATGGTCTGTGGACCAAATTAGGTTCTGCTGCCCATGTTTATATGGTCTGAAGCTTATAAAGCTAAGAATAATTTTTACCTTTTTAAGTAGGGGGATAGACCATAGGCCTACTGATACGTTACACTTCTGTCTAAAATCCCCTCCTTCATGACACCCATAAATAGTCAAAAGGTATCCAGCCAAAAAAAAAAAAATGAAGAAATTTCACAAACCACATAATGCCACAATTAAATAATTAGTTACTGGATGGTCAATGGTCGAATTTTTTAAAGTTTAATACTAGGAGAAAGAAACTTCTTATCCCAGAAATTAGTTACACTCTGTGTCGGTGGCTTAAAATGTTAAATTATCCATTTAAAATGGAAAGTCGATTTATATTTCTCAGAAGCAATTGTGACTTAATTGCTGTTATCAACCTAATAAATTAGTAGGTGATAACCACAAACTGGTTATACACTCAAATTTCATGTCTGATGAAAGAATAATTATACCAATATTATGCAAATATGAAAAGGAAATGTGCTCATGAGCCACAAGGGAAATGCATACACCTTGAGCATAAACTCATCTATCTTCTTCTGTCTACTTTTAAGCAGGCAAATTAAGATGGGAAAGAAACAGTTTTTGTCTCACAGGAATAATGTGTGATATGTTAATTGCTTTTCAAGCACCATAGCATGGCCTGAACATATTCTTTTTCTTAATGAGGATGTCATGTTCTTTTTTGAACTCTGAATTGTGATGCACATCTGTTAACGATCATTTAAATTATATGCAGTAGATTTTCTGTGTAACACTGGAAAACAGAATCCCTAAGAGGGTTAATTCAAGATGATGGATGCCATTGGAACATAATAGCGTGATCATGAATCCATGGACTATCTATAGTGATTGGTATGGCATATTCCAAGATTCCAGAAAGCTGAGAAGAAGTTAGGATGGATAAACTAGATAGGTACTAAGATCAAACAGTTAATATATTCATTTAAGCAGCCATTCAACAAACATTTCTTTTATGTCTATGTGCTAACAGTGCATGTTAAAGTGTGAACAATACATGATCTCTGTCTATTTGGTGCTCACATTTGGAGAGAGAGAAAAAACAGAACGATATTCTTAACAATATACACAATGTACAATGGTAGCATAGAAGGAATAGTGGCAAAGAAATTGGGGTAGTTAGGAAGGGCTTCAAGAAATAAACCAGATCTGGAAGGCTGAATATACATTTATTATTCAGAAAGGAATGGAAGTTTAGACAGAGGAACTGCCATGAGGGCCAATGCGTGGATTAAACAGTGACTACGTACCTGAAAAATGATAAGCAGTTCATTTTGGCAGAATGTGAAATACAATGTGTGGCAAAGGAGGCTATGCAATGGGAGATGTACACAGGGACCTACTGAGATGATTTGATACTGTGCTAAGAGCTTTAAAATGTATCCTGAAGACAGAGTTTTACTAGTAAATGGTATCTGATTAGCATTTTAGAAAGGCTAGGCTTACCAAGATGATGGAATACAGAGGTACGAAGTTGGTGGGGTGAGGGACAGAGAAACCAGTTACTGCAATAATCCAGGCAAAAAATATGGGCCTGATTAACCAGTGTTCATGAAGATGGGAGAAACAAGTCAAGAATTCTAAAGGGAACTGAATTCACAGCATATCAAGATTAACTGGAGAGAAAAGTGAGCAGGACTCTCAGTTTTCTGGATTCAATGGCTATACCACAAAACGTAGTTCCTTTAGCTAAAAAGAAGATGAAGAAGAAGGCTAAGCTTGATAGAATAAAAATGCTTAATTTAGTTAGAGAACTTTTCAGATACTTACAAATCATTCAAATTCAGATGTCATATACATAGTTAAACAGAGATCTGGAACTCGGGAGAAAGTTTACTTATTCTCAGATAAAGTTAGTCTAAAAAACTACTATTTGTATTATTATAAATGTAAAAACATACATAAAAAGCATAATTGACTTAAAATGTCTCTAACGAACAAACCGCAGAATTAAGATTGTTGACACTAGCAAAAGTAATAGAAAATCAAAGTTACTCACACTGGTTTGGGAATCCGTTTGTTGGAAGCTTTTGGGTAAAAGACTGATATACATGATTTACACCTTATTTCCTAGCATATTATTCTCCAATAATAAACCCATTTATTTACTTTTTCAAGAGTGTGGCAATCGGCCACCGTATAGTAATTTAGGTTTGACTGTAAATATATAAAATTTGGGAGCCCAAATTAAAGAATTGCTCAATCTTAACTCAATGTATAGAATACATTTTGTTAAAGTAACAAATATTGAAACTTAATATCTTTAACTTTTAACCAAAGAGATAACCAAGGCAGTTCCACTTGAAAACCGCACAAGAACCAATGGCCTCCTCTGCTCCTAGTCCCATGAAAAATAAGTCAACGTACTTGTAGTAGTGAGTGGGGCCTCTGGAAAGAGATTCCTGTGTAAGCAGAAGAGAAGAGAGGCATGGAAGCCCGTGATTTTTAGAAAGTCAACTTTAGTGGCAATTTGAGAAAATGGGCTGAAGGAGGACAAAACAGTGGAAAAGAAAGCACTTAGCACATTTTTTTCATGATGAGACACGACATTGTGGCACAATCAACTATTCTCAAATATTCATTTATTACCTATCGTATGTGAAAACTGATCCAGGAGAGAGATTGCTCTGAGATTTTCTCATCAAGGGTTTCTCAGCCACATCATGGAAATAAGATGTGCCTGTGACCATAATAAAACATGGTAGAGTGTAACATTTGAGGACAGGTATAGTGCTTTGGTAATTTGGAAATATCTCTTTCTTTATTTTTAACAATTAGAGCTTTCAACAATTAGAACAAGTCATACCCCTTCACCCCAATAATTTCCTCTCAACAATGTCCTGCAAAGGCAAAAGTCCAGATACTGTGGATGCTGGAATGGGAACTTCCAATATTATGGAAGAAATACTGGATGGCCTCAAATATCTTTCTCAAGTTTGAAGTTTTATGGGAAACTTATGGGAAAAGAAATGCAACATCATAGTAGCGAGTTATCTTCAGAAATGAATGGGTTATGCAGATCTCTGTCTGTCTCTTTGTCTATCTGTTTCTCTTTCTCTTTCTTCCCCTACTGGGGATAAAATACAAGTGCCCTATCTTTAAAATGTCATGGGTTTTATTACACTGACCTAATTGGAAATCACGTTTTATTATAAAAGGTTCATAAAATATTGAAAAGAAAGTTTTCAATATTATTTCATAATCCACCAGGAACACATTTAACTCTATTTTGTGGGGTTTTTTTTTTTTTAAATACAGGTATTGAGAATAGGTGTGGATGAATTAGTACAACTTTGGTAAGTGATTATTTGAAGGGACACAATGTTTCATGGCCATGACTGTCTCAAGTCAATATTTGGGGAGATTCTGTTATATACAGAGCCTTCCATTAAATTAATAATTCTTTGAATTAGGGAAAACTAGCAAACTTACAGGAGCTCTGGTGCAACCCTTTTATAAATCTGTAAATCTTAATGGAATCAAGGAAATATTATCTCCAGTTTGTGTATGTACATATGTGTATGTACGTAAAATAAAGTTGATATCCACTTAAAAATAATTAGATTATGTAGACGGGAGAAGAGCAAACACATGTACAAATGACAAGCCAATATAATAAAATATTAACAACAGTGAATCTACGTAAAGTATGAACCAGTGTTCCTTATACTAGTTTAATATTTGCAATATACATGTAAACAGATTTAATTTTTTCCAGATACTAAGTATATTTTTATTTTTATATATTTTTTTGAGACAGAATATCATTCTGTCACCCAGGCTGAAGTGCAGTGGCACAATCTCGACTCACTGCAACCTCTGCCTACCAGGTTCAAGCAACCTCTCTGCCTCAGCCTCCCGAGTAGCTGAGATTACAGGTGCCCACCACCACGCCTGGCTAATTTTTTTTTTTTTTTTGTATTTTTAGTAGAGATGGGGAGTCACCATCTTGGTGAGGCTGCTCTTGAACTCCTGACCTCATGATCCACTCACCTTGGCCACCCAAAGTGCTGGGATTACAAGCATGAGCCACCACACCTGGCCTATGTCTATTTTTTGTTAAAGAATATTCATGAAAGAAAGTTTGGAAAATAATAAAAACAGTAAAAAATATTCAGTCACCACAGCTCAAAGAAAAATCATAAACATTTTGACATATACTTATTTTTGGGTTGTTTTGCATTTTTCAGTATATATTTGTTTCCTCCTCTCTACTTATTTCAGGAAAAGTAATTTCTTAGGGGTTGTAATGTTTATGAAGTCTGCCTTTCTTTGCCCAGTGTCATTTTAAGTTTATTTTGCTGATCCAGATTTTGAAAGTGATTCTGACATGTAGACTTGACAGAATCTGAAAATAAAAATAGCATGCATCCAGTGGCCAAGGAGCTGCCACACTCTGGGGGTTGGTGGCAAATAACTACGTTATCTTCTCTTCCCTAAGGCAGCTTCCATTCCATCAGATCTTTACAAATGTCACTGTCTTTCTTCAAATCTGTGGCAGACCTTTTAAAAAAAAAAAAAATTCTGGCCGGGTGCAGTGGCTCACACCTGTAATCCCAGCATTTTGGGTGGCTGAGGTGGGCGGATCATGAGGTCAAGAGATGGAGACCATCCTGGCCAACACGGTGAAACCCTGTCTCTACTAAAAATACAAAAAGAAAAAAAAATCAGCCAGGCATGGTGGCACGTGCCTGTGGTCCCAGCTACTTGGGAGGCTGAGGTGGAAGAATCGCTTGAACTCAGGAGGAGGAGGAGGTTGCAGTGAGCCGAGACTGCGCCATTGCACTCCAGCCTGGGTAACAAGAGTGAAACTCCGTCTCAAAAATAAAAATAAAAATGTTCTATGGAAAACTTATATTTGGTGAGCGATGTTTCTTAAGTACTTATGACAAACAGAAGATTGTGTTGTTAAAATGTAGGATCTTAAAATCTTTGGGAGGTATATTCACATTAATGAGTGCAAAAATTATCCATAGTGATAAAGTTCTCAAGTACATCACCTAAGAAAACTGAGCCATGTACTTGTTTTAAAATAAAAGATGATTCTTAACTTCCATGGAAATCTGGTCCGTTTTGGTAGGCACAGAAAATATCTTAGGAAACCCTGTAGTTTACACCTCCCAGATATAAATTCATTTGAACCCTCAAGTAATATGTATGGGCATCTCCTGGAAATAAAATGAAGTTGTAAAATGTAAAGATCTATGCTTTTTATTTTGATATAGAAAAACGTCCAAATATCCTATGGTCTGAAGGTCTGTGTTCCCTCAAAACTCATATGTTGGAATTTAATACCCAAAGTGATAGTATTAAGAGGTGTGACCTTTGTGGAGTGATCATATCATGAGGGGTGCACCTTTATCAATGGGATTCGTACCCTTATAAAAGAGGCTTGAGGGGTCTCCCTGCCCCTTCCACCATGTGACAATACAGTAAGAAAGCACCATCTTTGAAGCAGAGAGTGAGCCCTCACAAGAAACCGAGTCCGTCAACACCAATCCTGGACTCCCTAGCCTCCAAAACCATGAGCAATAAATTACCATTGTTTATAAATTACTCAGTCTAAGGTATTTTGTTACAGAAGCCCAAACAAACTAAGGCAACATATTTCATATACTATGTACTTGTGAAAGCTGATTTTAAAACTTTTTAAACAGATGGCAAAACTAAGAGAAGAAAGGAAAAGAAAATAATATCCAGACGATCAACAGTGCAGACCTCAGTGTCCCAAATAAGCTTAAGAAGCGTGATTGAGGTTGTAGATGATAACAGCAAGAGATTTTCAAACAGATGGATAGAGAAATAATATTTTCCCAGTCCTTTCATAGGGAAAGTACTAAACCTAGAAAACAAGCAGTGTCAGCTTCAAACTCCTTCATAGGACAGTTGGGGAAGAGACAATCTGGTTGGGAGGGAGACAGACCCTATCTTGAAGCTGCATTTGCATAGCACACACATTCTTAGATTGCATGATGATTTGGCAGCATCTTTTAGACAGAACATGTTTAAAACATGATAAACTCGTTCAGGCTATGGTTCCTGGATTAATCAGGGAACACAGTATGTTATCACTTCTTCCTTTACCCCTACGCCCTTTCTGCCATTTGCTCCTCCTTCTTTCAGGTGTACTCTGAGCAATCTTTAGAGACCAACAAACCAGAAGAAATCTCATATTTAATGTGAAACGAAAAGTGGCATTCACAGTATCAGAAGCTGGTTAAGCAGTAAGAATTCCCAAAAAACACAATGGAGAAACTTACATTCTTAGTGTTCACACTGGACTTGTTAGGGCTCATATTAAGAATCACTCTTGCACCAAGAGGTAATTTAATCTGTTTGGAATTTCTCCTGTCGCATAGAATTGCCAGCCTCCCAAGATTGCTTTATGCTTTGGCCAGACCTTCTTGGAGCCTGCTACGCATTCGAGTTTGGCTATAGCCAAGAGAGAGCAAATGGCATTATAATATCAACAGCTACTATCCAGTGGCATAACAACTTTTCAATCAGGAGCTTTATCCCTCGGCTTTTCTAGGGAATCGCTTCACAGCTGAAATCTGGACGAAAGCTATCTGGCTGACACCACTATGAAGAGGGGCAGGAGAAGAAGAAAACTGGCATTTATGAGTGCCGACTATAGATTAGGCAGGTATGAATGTGCATCTGACAAAATGACCACCATCTTGAAGAGTCAGCATTATTATCTCATTTTACAGATGAAGAAACAGACGCATAGAGGGAAGAGTTATTGGTAAGCTTCAAACACGAGCTTGTTCTCTGCCCATCATTGTTTAGCATGGCCAGTGTAACCAGGTCAACCCACATCCAACTAATTTATGTTGGATTTTATCCAACTCAGTTATGTTGGGTGACTGCCAATCATATGTGCATATAAGTAACTGTTTTTCTACAGCTTTAGCTCAATGAATTTATACAATCAGAAAAAAAAAAACACTATCAGAGAACATTTCGGGAAATAAAGAGAAGGACTCAATGGGTTATAGTGAAGCTTCCATAATATTCTGCTGGAAAAGAAGTTCAGAAAGTACTGGTTGAGTATGATGGAAAAATCCAAACGGATGCTTCAAAGGGAGGGGCAGTTGTTGCACATGTGTGTGTGTGTGTGTGTGTGTGCGTGTGTGTGTGTGTGTTTACTTCACCACTGAATCAAACTAAATCTTAGAACATTTAAGTAACTCCCTATCACATTCCCAGTACTATAACATAGGAAGCACATGAGGAGATGTCATAATCCTGAAGGGAAAAGTAAAGATTAGCAATACTAACATAAGAAATCACACAGAATGACTAAAGTATTAAATGTATTTAAAGATGAAAGAATGAAACATTGTAAATAAACCACGTTCTCTAGTAAAGAGTTCACCAGATAAATGGCCTTATTTGGTTCCCAAATTTGGAAAAGTATAACTAACAGATAAATGACAATCAAAATTATATTGGCATCATATGTTAGACAATTTTGAATATCATAATCAATTATATCAGTATTCATTATATTTGCTACTAATTTGAAATAAAGGTGAAATCAGATCTAAAGAATCTGTCAATATTCTCAAAAGCAAAAATTAGTCACACTAGGAAGAACATAGATTCTTACATTTTTCCCTGCCTCAAGAAATAACACAAGATTGGAGATATAATAATTTTGATTAAACTTGATAGGGAGCCAAAAAGTAAAGATATAAATTGCAATTATAAAAATAATACTTCAAATTTCATTCTTTTATTTGCTCAACAATTTTTAGAGCTCTTTATTTACTGATTGAAATGTACAAGAGAAAAGTAAATTGTTTCGGAATATTTCCTAACAACACTTATAAAAAAATTGAAAGGTAAATGATTCTATCAGAAAATACTCCTAAATTTATAAAACCTTAGGGGGAAAAAAAGCTGTTTAGAAACAATATGAGAGGTGTCAATAACCCAGAAAGAGATTTCTTTTCGTTGTTGTTGTTTTTGAGAGTCTCCTTCTGTCGCCAGGCACCAGGCTGGAGTGCAATGGCGCGATCTCGGCTCACTGCAACCTCCCACTCCCGGGTTCAAGCAATTCTCCTGCCTCAGCCTCCCGAATAGCTGGGACTACAGGAGCGCGTCACCGTGCCCAGCTAATTTTTGTATTTTTAGTAGAGACACGGTTTCACCATGTTGGCCAAGGTGGTCTCGATCTCTTGACCTCGTGATCCGCCCGCCTCGGCCTCCCAAAGTGCTGGGATTACAGGCGTGAGCCACTGCACCCAGCCTCAGAAAGAGATTTCTGCACAGAAAAGTTGGATCCTGGAAAGTAAAGCGGTATAGCTCAGCAAGCAGGGAAGACTATTTCTACAATGATGCCGAACCTGACCCCCAAGCACCCAGCAGAACCAGCCTCGACTCACCACTCTCCCTTGCATGCCTTCCTACAAGCTCATGGGCATTGCATTCATCTTTATCACCAACCCAGGGATAGGGATGCTTTCAAGAATTAACTGGACTTGCATTGCATAACATTAGTTTTCAGGAGGTGGCCATAAGTAGACTAAACACTTTTTGAAGGCCGACTACACACTGTCCATGTTTGTATCCCTTTGGCTTGAGCCCATAGTTTATATATATAAATTGTACAATGTTTATGGGGAGACAGGAGCCCACTGGAGTGTTTCTTTATTTGGCCACCAGATGTCAGTGTATGATAAAGAATGCTGTAACACCACTGCTTGTTTCTAGTTAGAACTGAAAAGGCAGTTTTGACGAGTTTAATTTGCCAGTGAAAAAGAAGAAATAAATTTGAAAGTTACTCCACCAGGAGAAGAAACGGTGAACAGGTAAGAATTTCTGGTTCCCACTAACCGTCAGCTACTGATACTACGCCCTAAAGATGGGAAAGTTTGTCTCCACTTTCCAAAAAACTGTATCAAAAGTTTTTTGTCTTTTTTAAGAAGTAAAATGAGCATGCGAAGCACATAGCAGGAGCTCAATTAAGCATAAACAGATTAACCTAAGTTAGGAAGATCCTAGACTTGTAGAATTTTATTTCAGAATATTCAAAATATATAATATCTGCATAAATGACTAGGGATTTAACAATCATAATGATGAGAATGGAAGTGAATTAAGAGCCAAAAAAAAATCAATGCAAGAAAGTTGTATTATGTAAAAAATCAAAATTTCCAACAAATAGCTGGAAGTTCTCAAGATTTCATAATTAGATTTAGAAAATGTTCTTTTTTAAAAAATTAGCTAAAGCTTACATTACAATACAAAACACTATTTCAACATGTGGAAATAGAAAGTATAATTCTCTGGACCTGTTGATTCTACCTCCTCAATATGGTTCAGATTCATCCCCTCTTCCTAATTCTACTCTACTGATATACTGCAGGCATTCCTAATATCTCACATTTATCTGCAGCTTTCCCTCTTCAGTTTAAAAACACAAGTCTGGGTCGGGCACTGTGGCTCACACCTATAATCCCAGCATTTTGGGAGGCCAAGTTGGGCAGATCACTTGAGTTCAGGAGTTCAAGAACAGCCTGGGAAACATGGCAAAACCCTGTCTCTATTAAAAATACCAAAATAAGCTGGGCGTGGTGCTGTTCCTGTGGTCCCAACTACTCGGGAGGCTGAGGTGGGAGAATCACTTGAGGAGGAGGTCGCAGTGAGCTGAGATTGCGCCACTGCACTCTAGCCTGTGTGACAGTATGAGACCCTGTCTCAAAAAACAAACAAACAAACAAACAAAAACAAAAACAAAAAACCCCACAAGTCTGCCCAGGCCATTTCCCTGTTTAGATCACCAGCAACTTCCTCATGCCTTCAGCATAAAGCCCAATCACTTGCAAGGCCTACACAGCTGTCTCCTGTTTGCCACCTTAGACTGGCTTTTCCTCATCCTCCGTACCCCAGAAATGAATACTTTGTGCAGGATTTACACACCACACCATTGCATGCAATGACGTTCTTTCTGCCTGAGAAATACTCTCATTCATACCTCATAATATTTATTCTTACTTAGCCTTTAGATGCGGCTCATTTACCTCCTCTTCCACGAATTATTCCATGATTTCATCTTTCCCAGTTCCACCTCCTTATAAACACATAATAGGCTAGATGCATACTATATATGCAAGTATATGCAGCAGAATTTATGCATTGCAGCAACTATAGCTGTTTACTTAGTATTTTCTCCTTTTACACATAACATTCCTTTATTGTTCTATCTCATCTGGCACTCTATATACTTTGAGTGAATGATCTTAGCTATCTGGTGGATAAAGCCTTAACCTAACACATATAAAATCCAAGGCCTAGAGACGGGCTTAATAGCCCACATTCACACATACGTAGTTACTTACAGAGCCTGTAGTAGTAGCCAAATGCCTGAATCCAAGTCCCGGACTTTTCCCAGTGTTTTTGGTTACCTCTATTGGCCATTCAGTGGGAATCACTTCATAGACACATAGCAGAGATAATTATTAAGGAGTATTAATAGAAGGAAGGATCCCATCATTCTACTCTTCACCCTCATTCTAATGTAATATAAGATATAGATAACTTACAATCTTCAGAGCCTAACATGGAGGGTTGCTAGATGTCTGTAGTCAAATGACTTTATAAAATATCAAAGTAAATAAGGCCTGGGGGAAGTTTCCCTGGTAAATAAGTATGATGGGTGCCACAGCAAAAGGAAGTATTAGAATTGAGAAGGGACAGAACAAGATGCTTAGTGAAAATTTTATTTTTCAAGGAGGCACTTATCTTTCCCTGATGTTGAAGAAATCATGAGTCAATAAAGCATATTAAGAAGATGTTTATGTGGCCAACAAACATATGAAAAAATGCTCATCATCACTGGTCATTAGAGAAATGCAAATCAAAACCATATTGAGATACCATCTCACACCAGTTAGAATGGCAGTCATTAAAAAATCTGGAGACAACAGATGCTAAAGAGGATGTGGAGAAATAGGAATGTTTTACACTGTTGGTGGGAGTGTAGATTAATTCAACGATCGTGGGACACAGTGTGGCGATTCCTCAAGGATCTAGAACCAGAAAGACCATTTGACCCAGCAATCCCATTACTGGGTATATACCCAAAGGATTATAAACTGTTCTCTTATAAAAACACATAAACATGGATGTTCATTGTGGCACTATTTACAACAGCAAAGACTTGGAACCAACCCAAATGCCTATCAGTGATAGACTGGATAAAAAAAATGTGGCATATATACACCATGGAATACTATGCAGCCATAAAAAAGGATGAGTTCATGTCCTTTGTAGGGACATAGATGAAGCTGGAAACCATCATTCTCAGCAAACTGACACAAGAACAGAAAACCAAACACCACATGCTCTCACTTATAAGTGGGTGTTGAACAATGAGAACACACGGACACAGGGAGGGGAAGATTACACACTGGGGTCATTTGGGGGATGGGGGGCCAGGGGAAGGATAGAAGGGGGTTGGGAGATTGGGGAGGGATAACACTGGAAGAAATACCTAATGTAGGTGATGAGGGGGATGGATGCAGCAAACCACCATGGCTTGTGTATATCTATGTAACAATCCTGCATGATCTGCACATGTACCCCAAAACTTAAAGTACCTATAAAGCATTTTCATTTGCCTCTGAAAATGCATTCCAATCCCGGATCTCCAAATCCTAACCTTGGGTTGTGAATCCCCTCAGAGGTCCAGCAACCTCTTAATGTCCCTTAAATGGGCTGGGAACCTGCTGTGAAATGACTGCTGCCATGTAAACTACTACGGCTGAACTTCATTCTTTGGCCTGGAGCTCCCTGAATATCCAAGTGCACCCAGAGAAGCTTACAATTGGGATAAGCTCCACAGAAGCATGTCCGGTGTTCCCCCAATAGACAGTTATTTCATCCTCACAGTTAGCCAGCATACACCTCTTGCCAGCCACAGATTATTTTTCTTTGCCCCAATTTGAGATGCAGATGTCGCTTCATTGCTTATGTTCACATTTCAGTATTTCTATCCACTGAATACCAGTTCAGAAAAAGAACGACAATTTGACCAAGAACAGAAAAAAAGCATATCTAAAGAGAAGATGAAAAAAGGAAGAAAATGTAAGAAGGTGAAGGTAGGTAGAGGAAATTAGATAAAAATAGGAAGGGCAATGTATGTAGAGCTGGGATATCAGGGTAACATTTCAACTCAATGAGGTGGAGAACAGATTGTCTTATTCTACCAGTGTAGATATTTAAATCTTACAAGAGGTATTAGTGGTAATAGAAAGAAAGAAGAGGCATGATCAATATAATAATGTGCTTCCCTTCCAAAGCTGAAGCATTTGAACACTAGAAAATAAAAGCATGTCAATTTTATGAGTGACAGTCTCTGGACACTCGCAGGTAGAGTGCTATGAGAGAAGGGAGGAACCGAGGTTGGCAGAGAGGCTTGTGGTCCATCAGGAAAAGAAAAGAGAGTGAAACTATGGGAATATGGTAATTTTAGTAGCCTAATGCTTTATTTTCTTCGTAGGTTGTTAGAGGAGGAATACATTTGTCTGTAGGCTGAGGAGATGGATCCAGTGGAGGAGAAATCGAATGTGCAAGAACAAGAGAATCGCTACTCAAACAAATTCCCAGGGCAAGTCGGGAGGAAGAAAGCAAATCACAAGCAGAAAGCTAAAAATGTTAGAGAAGTCAAGATAATGTGTACTGTCTGCCTGAAAAGAAAACAACATTTTTAAAAGGTGAATAGGTAAGGATTATAATATACCTTCGCAAATGGTGTCAGTTTTAATTTGTTACAGCAATAGCTTGTAACATACATCTGTCGTGAGTCCTAAATGCTATTCTCAGATAATAAACAAATTGACATTTCATTGGATGAAAAACTTACTTGAACTTCTTGTGGTTTATTTTCTGACATCATCTCTTACTGATACTTGGTGTAATACCTTTCTAATGTAATGACAATTTAAATAAACTTAATGTCTTTGCGATATTGAAGTAGCTCAAAGATACTGGAAGGGAGCTTCATGAACAGTGTCAGTTTAAATTTTTTGAAAGTATCTTGATCTACAAAAGATGATTTCAAAACCAAGACATGATATAACTCTCTTTTCTTTAATAAAGAAAATTCTGTAGGAATTGCTTTTAATTCCTCTCTCCCACTATTGAAAATTTTCCGGCAGTCAAAACTGACGTTATGTTTTACTTCTGAGCAGTCAATACATTTTTCTTAAATCTTTTGAATATTCCTTAGTAGATATTTTTACTAAATGAAAATTGACCGTCTCAAGCTGCCACATTTAAACAGAGGCTGAGTTTTCCATTGATTATCAATTATTTTACTTTTTGCTGTTGTATCACTGGAAACTCTCTTGACAGTTTCAAGTTGTTAAAATACTGTTTTTATCCTCATTCTTTTGCTTCATAGATCACTACATCAACTATTCACGTAGGTGCAATAATAGTGCCAGAAAATAGGTCACCACGCATTTAGCCACAATTATAACTACTCAAATAGAAATCAATCCTATAATTTTAGACAAATAAATGTGAAAGTACTATTTTTATCTTGTTCTAATCAATTATAAAACATTAAGCCACTTCTGCATCCAGCCTCCCATAAAATTGGGTTTGACACACTCGTAACTATTAATATGAAGAGTGTTTCAAATTCCGCTTTGGGGGTGGGGCAGGGCCAAATTGGAGGCTCCCATTGAAAACAAACAATAAGCATGAGAATCCTTCACCACAAACAAGGTATCCAGGTTCTCTGATCAAAACTGACTAAGCGGCTGGCGTGATCCACTGGGAGGAAGAGCAGTGTGGTGCGGCCCACCTGAGAGCCACACAGGGCATGGGAGTCCCCACCCCTTGGCCAAGGGAGGCAGTGAGTAAGCATGGAATCCAGCGAGGAAAACTGTGCTTTTTCCACCGAAATGTGCAACCCACGGATCAGAAGACCTCACTTGCAAGCCCATGTTACAAGCACCTAGCTTCCCAACCCCAGAGATTCGCAGATTCTCAGCAGCCTCTCAGATGGACTCTGCTTAAGCCTGCCAAGCTCCCGTGGGGGAGGGGCGACCAGCACCACAGCTGTGGCTGCCTGCTGTCTAAGCCATTAACACTCCTTGATGGACGCCAGCAGCAAGCACTGGGACTTACAACTGCCTAACATGCTAAGCTCCCTATGCAGGGGAAGGGTGACATCCATCTCTGTAGCTCAAGGCCATGCTGTTTCCCTGCTGGATCCAGGGAGGTTGGACAACTTGGTCCCAGGACTTGTCCTCCACAGCCCAATACACCAGCTGTGGCAGACTGCTGCCCGAGTGCCTCTTCAGGCCTGAATCTGACCCATCCTTCCTCATTGGGTGGCGCGTCCCTGCAGCAACCCCAATAACTCCAGCCAGAGGTTCAGGGACAGAACGTGGAGCTCCCCGGGCCTGAGCCCCTAGGAGGAGGCGTGGTCGCAGTCTCTGCAGACCAGCAGACTTAGCCTTTCTTCCTGGTAGTTTTCAGGAATCTGGACAGCCCAGACAAGTGGGTTTCGCCCAAGCAAAACACACTCCCTCCACCAAGGGATAAAGTGATTCATTAAATGGATCCTGTTCCCTATGCCACCCAAATGGATCCTGTTCCCTATGCCACCCAACCCCTCCAAGAGGGGTTGTCAGACACCCTATACAGAAGTGATCGTACTGGCATTAGGTTGGTGCCCCTTGAGGTTAGAGATCCCAGAGGAGCAGGGACCCATCTTTGCTGTTTTCCAGCTTTCCAGGCACAGGAATGAACCAGATGAATAGGACCTGAAGTGAACCCAGCAAACCACAGCAGCCCTACAGAAGAGGAAACTGGCCATTTGAAAAAAAAAAAAAAAAAAAAACAGAAAGCAACAACAATATAGCATTAACAACAAAAAAGGCCCCCCCAAACCTCACCCAAGGGTCAGCAGTCTCAAAGATCAAAACCAGACAAATTGATGAAGATGAGAAAGAATCAATGAAAAAATGCTGAAAATCCAAAAGGCCAGAGTGCCTTTATTCCTCCAAATGATGGCAGTGTCTCTCCAGAAAGCATGCAGAACTGGATGGAGGATGAGATGAATGAATTGACAGAAGTAGGCTTCCGAAGATGAGTAATGAAAAACTACGCTGAGCTAAAGGAGCATGTTCTAACCCGAGGCAAAGAAGGTAAAAGCCTTAATGAAAGGTTAGAGGAGCTGCTAACTGAATAACCAATTTAGAGAGGAACATAAATGAGCTGATGGAGCTGAGAAAAACAGCCCAAGAACTTCATGAAGCATACACAAATATCAATAGCTGAATTGACCAAGTGGAAGAAAGGATATCAGAGTTTGAAGACCACCTTGCTCAAATAAGGTGGTCTTTTTTTCTCTAGTCTTGCATGCAGACAAGACCAGAGGAAAAAAAAAATTAAAAGGAATGAACAAGGCCTTCAAGAAATATGGGACTTCACAAAAAGACCAAACCTATAATTGATTAAAGTACCTGAATGAGAAGGGGAGAATGAAAGCAAGCTGGAAAACACACTTCAGGATATTATTCAGGAGAACTTCCCCAACCTAGCAAGACAGGCCAACATACAAATTCAGGAAATATAGAGAACATCACTAAGATACTCCATGAGAAGATCAACCCCAAGACACATAATCATCACATTCTCCAACGTCAAAATGAGGAAAAAATGTTAAGGGTAGCCAGAGAGAAAGGCCAGGTCACCTACAAAGGGAAGACCATCGGACTAACAGCAGACTCTTCAGCAGAAACTCTACAAGCCAGAAGAGGTTGGGGGCCAATATTCAACATTCTTAAAGAAAAGAATTTTCAACCCAGAATTTCCTATCCAGATAAACTAAGCTTCATAAGCAAAGGAGAAATGAAATCCTTTACAGACAAGTAAATGTTGAGAGATTTTGTTACCACCAGGCATGCCTTGCAAGAGTTCCTGAAAGGAGCACTAAATATGGAAAGGAAAAACCAGTACCAGCCACTGCAAAACACACCAAAATATGAAGGCCAATGACATTATGAAGAAACTGTATCAACTAGTGTGCAATATAACCAAATAGCATCATGACAACAGGATCAAATTCACACATAACAATACTAACCTTAAATGTAAATGGGCTAAATGCCTCAATTAAAAGACACAGACTGGCAAATCGGATGAAGAGTCAGGACCCATCAGTGTGCTGTATTCAGGAGACCCATCTCACATCAAAAGACACACATAGGCTCAAAATAAAGGGATGGAGGAAAATATACCAAGCAAATAGAAAGCAAAAAAAAAAAAAAAAAAAAAAAAAAAAGGGTGGGTTTCAAACCAAAGCACAAAAAAAACAAAAAAAAAACAAAAAAAAAAAAAAAAAAAAAAAAAAAAAAAAAAAAAAAAAAGCAGGGGTTGCAATCCTAGTCTCTGAAAAAACAGACTTTCAACCTACAAAGATCAAAAAGGACAAAGAAGGGCATTACGTAATGGTAAAGGGTGAACAATTCAACAAGAAAAGCTAACTATTCTAAATATGTATGCACCCAATACAGGAGCACCCACATTCATAAGACAAGTTCTTAGAGACCTACAAAGAGACTTAGACTCCCACACAATAATAGTGGGAGACTTTAGCACCCCACTGTCAATATTAGACAGATCAATGAGACAGAAAATTAACAAAGATATTCAAGACTGAGTTGAGCTCTGGATCAAGTGGACCTCATAGACATCTACAGAACTCTCTACCCCAAATCAACAGAATATACATTCTTCTTAACACTGCATGGCACTTATTCTAAAATTGATCAAGTAATTGGAAGTAAAACACTCCTCAGCAAATACAAAAGAATGGAAATCATAACCACCAGTCTCTCAGACCACAGTGCAATCAAATTATAACTCAGGATTAAGAAACTCACTTAAAACCATGCAATTGCATGGAAATTGAACAACCTACTCCTGAACGACTCCTGGGTAAATAATAAAATTAAGGCAGAAATCAAGCCGTTCTTTGAAATCAAATGAGCAGAGACATTGTACCAGAATCTCTGGGATACAGCTAAAGCACTGTTAAGAGGGAAATTTATAATATTAAATGCCCACATCAGAAAGCTAAAAACATCTCAAGTCAACACCCTAATAGCACAATTAAAAGAGCTTGAGAGTCAAGAGCAAACTAATCCAATAGCTACCAGAATACAAGAAAAACTAAGATCAGAGAGAACTGAAAGAGATAAAGACACACAAAAAACCTCCAAAAAATACAATGAATCTAGGAGCTGTAACAAAAACTACTAGCTAGACTAATAAGAAAAGAGCGAAGAATCAAGTAGATACAATAAAAAATGATAAAGAGGATATCACCACTGACCCCACAGAAATACAAAGTACCATTAGAAAATACTATAAACACCTCTACACAAATCAACTAGAAAATCTAGAAGAAATGGATAAATTCCTGGACATATACACCCTCCCAAGACTGAACCAGGAAGAAGTCTAATCCCTGAATAGACCAATAACAAGTTCTGACATTGAAGCAGTAATTAATAGCATACCAAACAAATAAAAAGCCCAGGACCATATGGTTTCACAGCTAAATTCTACCAGAGGCACAAAGATAATCTGGTACCACTCCTTCTGGGACTATTCCAAATAACTGAAAATGAAGGACTCCTCCTTACCTTATTTTATGGGGCCAGCATCATCCTGATAATGAAACTGGGAAGAGACACAATAAAAAAAGAAAATGTTATGCCAGTATCCCTGATGAACACCAACACAAAAGTCCTTAGTCAAATACTGGCCAACTGAATCCAGAAGCACATAAAGACACTTATCCATGTCAGCTTCATCCCTGGGATGCAAGGCTGGTTCAACACATGCAAATCAATAAACGTAATCCATCACATAAACAGAACCAAAGACAAAAACATATGATTATCTCAATAGATACAGGAAAGGCATTTAATAAAATTCAACATCGCTTCATGTTAAAAACTATCAATAAACTAGGTATTGATGGAACATATCTCAAAATAATAAGAGCTATTGATGACAAATCCACAACCAATATCATACTGAATGGGCAAAAGGTGGAAGCATTCCCTTTGAAAACCAATACAAGACAAGGGTGCCCTCTCTCACCACTCCTATTCAACATGGTATTGGAAGTTCTGGCCAGGGCAATCAGGCAAGAGAAAGAAATAAAGGATATTCAAATAGAAAGAGAGGAAGTCAAATTGTCTCTGCTTGCAGAGGATGTGACTACATATTTAGAAAAGTCCATGGTCTCAGTTCAAAATCTCCTGAAGCTGATAAGCAACTTCAGCAAACACTCAGGATACAAAATCAATGTGCAAAAATCATAAGCATTCCTTTACACCAATAATAGACAAGCAGAGATCCAAATCATGAATGAACTCCCATTCAAAATAGCTACAAAGATAATAAAATACCTAGGAATACAGCTAACAAGGATGTGAAGGACCTCTTACCTAACAAGAATGTGAAGGACCTCTTCAAGGAGAACTATAAACCACTGCTCAAGGAAGTAAGAGAGGACACAAACAAATGGAAAAACAAATTCCATCCTCATGGATACAAGAATCAATATTGTGAAAATGGCCATACTTCCCAAAGTAATTTACAGATTAAGTGTTATTTCCATCAAATTACCATTGACATTCTTCACAGAATTAGAAAAAAACTACTTTAAATTTTATATGGAATCAAAGAAGACCCCATATAGCCAAGACAATCCTAAGCAAAACAAACAAAGCTAGACTTCAAACTATACTACAAGGCTGTAGTAACCCAAACAGCATGGTCCTGGTCCCAAAACAGACAGATAGACCAATGAAACAGAAGGGAGAACTCAGAAATAACACCACACATCTACAGTCATCTGATCTTCCACAAACCTGACAAAAACAAGCAATGGAGAAGGAATCTCCTATTCAATAAATGGTGCTGGGAAAACTGACTAGCCATATGCAGAAAACTAAAACTGGACTCCTTCCGTAAGGAGTTTGGAATTTACACCCTATACAAAAATTAAGTCAAGATGGATTAAAGACTTAAATGTAAAACCCAGAACCATAAAAACCCTAGAAGAAAACCTAGGCAATACCATTCAGGACATAGGCATGGGCAGACTTCATGATGAAAACCCCAAAAGCAATGACAACAAAAACCAAAATTGACAAATGAGGTCTAATTAAACTGAAGAGCTTCTGCACAGCAAGATAAATCATCATCAGAGTGAATAGGCAACCTACAGAATGGAAGAAAAATTTTGCAATCTACTCATCTGACAAAGGTCTAATATTCAGAATTTACAAGGAACTTAAACAGATTTACAAAAACAACCCCAACAAAAAGTACTCCAAGGATATGAACAGACACTTCTCAAAAGAAGACATTCACATGGCTAACAAACATCACTGATGTTTGCTCAGCATCACTAATCATTAGAGAAATGCAATTCAAAACCACAGTGAGACAGAATTTCATGCCAGTCAGAACGGCAATTATTAAAAAGTCAAAAAACGATAGATGCTAGCAAGGCCGTGGAGAAATAGGAATGCTTTTACACTGTTGGTGGTAATGTAAATTAGTTTAACCATTGTGGAAGACAGTATGGTGATTCCTCACAGATCTAGAACCAGAAATACCATTTGACTCAGCAATTCCATTATTGGCTATATACCAAAAGTAATATGAATCTTTCTACCATAAAGACACATGCACACGTATGTTTATTGCAGCACAATTTACAATAGCAAAGTTATGAACCAACCCAAATGGCCACCAATTATAGACTGGATTAAAAAAAATGTGGTACATATACACCATGGAATACTACATAGCCATAAGAAGGAATGAGATCATGTCCTTTGCAGGGACATGGATGAAGCTGGAAGCCATCATCCTTAGCTAACTAACACAGGAACAGAAAACTAAAGACTGCACATTCTCATTCACAAGTGGTAGTTGAACAATGAGAACACATGGACACAGGAAGGGAAACAACACACACCAGGGGTGGGGGCAAGGGGAGGGAACTTAAGGACGGGTCAATAGGTCCAGCAAATCACCATGGCATATGTAAACCTGGGTAACAAACCTGCACATTCTGCACGTGTATCCCAAAACTTAAAATAAAATTTAAAAACAATTCAATTTAGGGCATATAGCTATGGTGACTATGAAAATATATTTTGCATTTTTATGGTTCCTTTTACTTCAGCATTTCAAAGATGTTAAACTTATTTAAATTGTCATCATATTAGAAAGGTATTATACCAAGTATAAGTAAGAGATTTTGCTAGAAAAGTAAACCACAGGGAGTTTGAGTGAGTTTTTCACCCAAAGAAATATCAATTTGTTTAATATCTGAGAATAGCATTTAGGATTCATGACAGATGTCTATGAATTCAAAATCAATTGCAAGCTAGCATGCCTGGGAAACTTTAAAAAAAGTATTTAACATACAGCTATGGAACAGAAATTTATAATTTAGTAAAAAATAAAGAGAAATGGTACATTATTTTTAATGAGAAAATTTGAAATATCATTAAGTACAGTCTAGGTTTGCTGATGTCAGAAGTGATGGAAAATCTACAGCAAGTGAATCACATTATAGTATTAAATTCAATACAAATTTACTAGCATTACTATTTTTGAGAAAGTTCTGAAATTAAATTGCATTTATTAAATGACAGTTGTTAGGGAACCACATCAAATGGAATTGTTTCCAAATTTTAATTCAGACAGCCTCCACATTTTGATTTTTGTTGACTTCCAAAAAGTAAACTGTTGACCATTAGATAATGCTTTATGTAATTCTCATAGCTTGAGAACCAGTATACATTTAATAAGAATATATTGCTTCATTCATATACTTAGCTAATATACATTTTTATTAGCTAATATAATTTTTTCATTAAAGTATAATACACTTAGTTAATATTGTAAGTAATACAATGGCCATGCGCAGTGGCTCACACCTGTAACCCCAGCACTTTGGGAGGCTGAGGCAGGCGGATCATGAACTAAAGAGATTGAGACTTTTGCCAAAATGGTGAAACCCCGTCTCTACTAACAATACAAAAATTAGCTGGGCATGGTCCCAGCTACTAGGGAGGCTGAGGCAGTAGAGTTGCTTAAACCTGGGAGGTGGAGGTTGCAGCGAGCTGAGATCACGCCTTTACACTCCAGCCTGGGAGACAGAGTGAGACTCCGTCTCAAAAAAAAAATGTTTTTTTTTAAAGTTATACAATTAGTTAATATAGAAGTTTAAAATTAATAAGATACAATTAATTAGTGACTTATTTACCATATAACGCTTTATAATTTTTTCCAACTGTTTCAAATATATAATGTTTTATAAAAAACACTTTGATGGTTATAGTCATGTGTTAAATTTCCAAATCCTTATCTGTCTAGCATGAGGAGATATCAATTTAGCAAAAAAAAAAAAAAACTTTGAACATTCAACATGTTGACATACTTTGCTAATAGATTTTCCTCACATGACCTCAAGTTTTATTTTTATGAATGAAAGCCTTTTGCACTGTTTCAGTGATGCATCTGTTGTTACATTAATTGGAGATAACAGACAACATGGGAAACAGAAGTTGTCACACGGTTGGACAGAAGGTGGCAGCAGCTGAAGGGCCCTGACTGTTCAAAGGCCTTCACCCTGTGCTGCATATTTTCACTCTTAACCAGCTCCTCACTTAGGTTTTGTTGTTTATTTTTTATTATAAAATAAATTACAACTAGAATAATGTAATTGTGTCAAAATCTGATAAAATAATTCATCAATTCTTAACTAATTTTAATAAACACCAATTTATAAAATAATTGTGTATTTGAAATAGCGTATGTTTTTTTATTGTTATATAGATGAGTCCATTTGTGTTTCAATGAACACCTTTAAAAATAATGTAGCATTATAATGTTTTAATATCTGAGTGTATGACTCACTTATTTACTTTTCTCTGAAATATGGACTCATTCATTCTTTATTCCAGAAAAAAAAAAAGACAAAAAAAAAAAAGCTTTATCATCCCTCTATCAAGTTCCAAAAGAACCCTCTTAGAATTTGTATAAGGATTGCTTGAACATCATGAAAATTGATAAGATCAGTAATTCTCCAACTCAAGATTATACTATCATTTACTGATGAGTAAAAGTTGTCCCTCAGTAAAGTAATATAATTTGACCTTTCAGGTCCTTCACATCTATATTAGATTTATTTCTAGCAATAATAAAAAAAATCAACTTTTTAAAAATTATTTGTTTTGTGAATAGTATATCTCTTTCCTCAATATTCTACTTTATTTTACGTGATGAAAATCTTAGGGCATTTGTATATTTATGCTATACAAAATAAACATTATTCTGAACTCTATCATTATTTTCTATGAATTTTCAGTTGCTCGCTGCAATTTTGTGAATAAAATTATATATTATTAAGTCTTCATTTCTGTAGCAAGTGTTTTAAATATATTATCATATTTAATTCTCACAAAAAATTTAGGAAATAATATGTGGTGTAAGACATATATAACGAACTGTAAAAATACAGGAAAGAGGAGAGACTTCTGTGAAAATAGCAAGAACTATTTGCATATGAAGTGTGAAAATTATTCCTCAATTATATCATCCATCTCCATGCCTTGAACAGTCACTGCTTTGCTCCTGAACCTTTTTTTCAGCCACTAGCTAGTTATTTCTTGCCAAAAATTCACATCGACATATTCAAAAACAAATTCATCATCTTTCTTCATGTTATTTTCTTCAAGAAAAATAACATATTTTTCTTCTATGAATTCCTGTAACATTGTGTTTTATCAATTAAATGGTGTTTAGTGCATTCTACTTCACTCATCTTCCCCGCAGGGTTATATAACCCTGGAAAGTAGATGCTAATTATTTATAAATCTTTGTAAGCTTTCATTGATCACAAGATAAATAAATTCAAACTTCTCACAGGTCCTCTGACCCAGGGGAAGTGGGGGCTGTCATCCCGGGGTGCTGATGACATGCGTGCAACTGTCTCACTCACAATGACACTTCACATACGGTCCAGCACAGTGACCAATCCTCCTACTGCTTCCCTCACCAGGACACACCTCCAGAAACAGCTGGTGTAGAATGTAGAACTTTCATGGGACTAACACAGGCACTCCTCAGAGGGGCCATTCTAAGGAAGACCAGGGTCTTATGTGGGACCATAGGGCAAAGGACTTTATCACTGATATAAAACAAAGAAATTGACGGCAGCTTTTCACCCAAGCACATCATAGAGGCAACCTACACCTAGGCTGCCCATAACATGTGTCCCTTTAATAATAAAGATGATCGCCAAATTATGAACTGTCCCTAAAATAGCCTGTAGAGTATCTCATCTACCTGCAAGGGATCAGGCACTCTTAAATGCAGTTGTTTCTTTAAAGACAAGTGACAGGCCAGGCACAGTGGCTCACACCTGTAATCCCAGCACTTTGGGAGGCCGAGGCAGGTGGATCACCTAAGGTCAGGAGTTCGAGACTGATCAACATGGTGAAACCCCGTCTCTACTAAAAGTGCCAAAATTACCCGGGCGTGGTGCTGGGCACCTGTAATCCCAGCCACTCAAGAGGCTGAGACACGAGAATTGCTCGAACTCGGGAGACGGAGGTTGCAGTAAGCTGAGATCATGCCATTGCACTTCAGCCTGGGCAACAGAGCGAGCCTCTGTCTCAGAAATAAACCAATGAAATTAAAATTATTTAAAAAAGACAAGTGATAATGGCTCAGTCAAGATATTACAGAAATGCATTACATAGTTTATCCTACTATTAAAACCTCCAAAAGCGAAAACTCAATGTAAATTATTATAATGGCTTTCATCCCCAATACATTTTTTTTTTGTCAGCACCAGTGCCCACCCCTCTGTGTGTAACACCAGGATGCTTACGTCAAACTCATTAAGAGCTGCAGCCAGCTCGCCGATGCCCGTGTGGCCTTTGGTTTCGTCAGTGGGCGAGGTAGCTTGAGCAGCATTGGAGATGCCAGCAATGGCCTCCTGGACTTGTTTGAACACATAATCTCGGTTGGCTCTCGTAGCGGCAACATCTGGGTGACGGAGAAATGCTTGAGAGGCCGTGTACAGCATTGTGGCATTCTTCTTCAGAGCCCCTCGGGCGGCTGCCATCTCATCCCGACAGTGAGGATCCTTCAGCTCCTGTGTATGTAACACAATAAAGCTGTCACACACATGAAGTTTGTATGGAAATATCTGCAACAGAGCTTGGAGTCACAGACTCTTATTAACGCACTGAACTTCAGAAACCCTTGTGCCGTTTCTAGCTGCCAGGCCTATGCATATACTGTTTTATGTGTTTGTTTTATAGAGACAGAGTCTGGCTCTGTCACCTAGGTTAGAGTAACTGTGTCATCAAAGCTCACTGCAGCCTCCATCTCCTGGGTCCATTGATGCTCCCTCTTCAACCTCTTAAGTGGCCAGGACTACAAGTGCATGCTCCCATAACTGGCTAATTAAAAAAAAAAAAGTCGAAGTGGGGTCTGGCTACATTGCCCAGGTGGGCCTTGAACTCCTAGCTTCAAGGGATTCTTCCATCTCTGCTTTCCAAAGTTCTGGAATTACAGCCATAAGTGACTGTACCTGGCCTCCTGTCCCTTCTATGTGAAATGCCTGAGCTATCCTCCCCTGCCCTACCCTTTGGCCTGACAGGGCTCCAGTGACTTGGCACATCCTCCACCCAACTTTCTAAGCTGTGTCCCCTTTTATCTGTTCCCAGAAGACACTGTTCCTCTTCTATCACTAACACTCATCCTACTTAACTGTATTATTTGACCACTTATTTCTCTTCTATAACGTACCTCTAATGACAGCAGGGAGCCCTATATGTCTTATTCAGTGGTTCTTTAGTCATTAGCACAGCAGCTGGCCTATAAGAAGCATTCAATAAAATATCGCCAAAAGAATATAAAAACCAAGCCGCCAACACGGTAAGTGGACTTCAGGGGCCACAGAGTTAGTTAGGAACAGAGAGAAAACCTGAAAACTTCAGTCTTCTGAGGCCCTACTTGCCTTCATATTCAGTTACAGTTACAAACATGGGAAAACAAACTTCTAGTTTTTGCTCGGCATATCGATCCTCCTTCATTATCATTTTCAGAATAGGCTTCTTTCTTTGTTGTTGACAGCCTCGAATGGCAGCTCGTCATTAAGTTTAGAGAACAGAAAATAACAGGCCAAAAATGATTTGTTTTCCTAGTTTTGGAGGACAAGGTCATACCACGAGGGAGTTTCTTTATTTCCATCTTTAAAGACTGTTGTTGAGAAAATATTCACACCATTTTCAGAAATGTGAAAGCAGGGATGCTCTCTGAGAGCCGTGCAGGATTGCCAGATGTGTATCTCTGGGAGAATATTCTTCCAGCTGTAAAACATCAGTAAAGGGCATTTGAACCACTGGGCTTCTCTTCCTATTTGCTCATTTGGCACATGATAGATGAGTGGCCTGGCAACAAGAAATGACAGCTTCTGTTTTGTTGGTCAAAATGTTTCTGAGACAAGCACATTATAGTTGATATCTACGATTGTCAAGAAAATTGGCAATAAATAACGAACAATTTACTGAACCATCTTTTTTCCCCTTTTGCTTAAGCGTTAAAAGATGGATGCTAGCTAACACAATTTCTAAATTGGGATTATTTAATTTGAGCCCTAGAGATGAAAATGGATAAACAGGTAACAAATATTTGAATGTATTTTCTGTGCTAGGCAATGATTTGGCCATGAGAGGTAGGTTTCTTCTAAATAGTCATGAAAGACTTTATTAACCTCAGAACACCTGGACCAGAAATTCCATTTCTGGGTATCTACACTAAAAAAGATAATAAAATGATAAAAATAAATGTAAATACAGAAGTGAGAAATGCAGGTTGGGAAACTCCATAAAGATACTTGAAGAAACATTTTTTAATCATAAGAAAAAAACTGGAAACAGTCTATTGAATTATTAACAGTTGAAAAAACTACTGAAACATTCATTTAATGGAGTATGTGATAATTAAAATTAGTTTCCAAAAATTAATAACACAAATAATATTTATAAGATTAAAAAAGCAGAGTATAATATGCATAGTTGTATGCATAGCATGATACTAATACATTAAAATGTGAAGATAAATATCTGAAAGCAAATATACCAAAATATCAGCATCATATTTTTTTGTGGGTAGTAGGGTATTATGTGTTTTTCCCCCTTCTTTCTGTTCTACTGTTTTTCTAAATTTTCTTGAAAGAGTCTGAACTAACAATCAATTCAAAACAAAGTATTAATGAAATAAAAATAAATAATGTAGGTATTTTCATATGAACATCATATATATTCTCATGACTTTTAATGTCAGCTACATGCCAATGACCCATGTTTCCATCTCCAGGCAACACTTCACTTCTAGCTGACATTTCAATGTGTATATCTCAAAATCAGCATCTCTGTATTGGTTATTTTAGGTGTCAACTTGACTGGATTGAGGGGTGCCTAGAAGGCTGATTAAGTATTATTTTGGATATGTCACTGTGAGAGTGTTTTAGGGGGCAACCAGCACTTGAGCCAGTGAATTGAGTGGGGAAACTCCACCCTCAATGTAGGTGGGCACCATCCAGTCGGCTGGGGGCAAAGATAGAACAAAAAGGTGGAAGAAGGATGAATTCATTCTCTCTCTCCCTTCCAGAGCAGAACGCCCTTCTCCTCCTGCCCTTGGACATCAGAATACCAGGTTCCTAGGACTCTAGACTCTGGGGCCTGCAACAGTAGCCTCCTGAGGCGCTCTCTCTCTCTCTCTCTCCGTTCAGAGTAACTTTGCTCCTGTTTACATTACACGTTGGGCTACCATAAAAGATTCCCTTTGAACAAGGAATTCTGCTGAGACACACATACTTAAAAATAACCACAGAAACTAAAACCACATTTATGTGCCCATCACACAAAGGACTAGCTCTTGGTTAAGTTCCTAATCCCAGCCTCACTTCAGCCTGGCACAGAATGAACATTCAATAAATGTTTATTGAATGGAACTTTCCTGTTGGTCAGAGAGAAAGTTAGAGACAGTAGGAATGGCCCAAAATGTTTTAAAAAAAAATTCTGCAAGCAGTCGAGAGGATAGATGAAAGGATTTTAGTAGATCCTTCCATATTTGGAAATATTTTTTCTATGGTGAAAGAATAAAAACCCACTCTTTGGAAACAAAATACTAAAGGTATCCAATGAGCAAACAGAGCTAGCTGAAACTGAGAACTCTAAACAAAAGGGAGGCTGATAACGGTTTAGCTCTGTGTCCCCATCCGAATCTCATCTTGAATTGGAATCCCTACATGTGGAGGGAGGGACCTATAATCCCCACGTGTTGAGGGACAGAGGTGATTGGATGATCGGGGCAGTTTCCTCCATGCTTTTCTCATGATAGTGAGTCAGTTCCCGTGAGTTCCCAGCTCTTGCTCACTCTTTCTCCTGCTGCCTTGTGAAGAAGGTGCCTACTTCCCTTTCTGCCATGATTGTGAGTTTCCTGAGGCCTCCCCAGCCATGTGGAACTGTGAGTCAATTAAATCTCCTTCCTTTATAAATTACCCAGTCTTGAGGCAGTTCTTTATTGCAGCATGAGAATGAACCAATACTGAGGCTGAGGAGATCCAGGTCACACACCCCCATCAGAGTGACTCACGCTCACCTGCACTCTTCCCACCCCTTTTTCCCTCCCTTCTCTTTCCTTCTCCCCCTCCCCTTTTCCCCCAGTTCTTTCTCTTTCTCCGTGCCCCCCACCTGCCTTTCCTCTCATTTTGTTCATGTTTTCTTCTCTTTCATAGAAGTTTCATCCCACATACTACACATCCTGGGAGTGCGTATGTGTGGTGGTGTTCACAAGAGTAGGAGATAAAAAATGAGGGCAAAGGGTAACATCCAGAGACTGACCACAGCACCACCCCACAATTTAGTATATTTTATTTGACATCAGAGCTGTGCTCCCAGAGTGAATAGAAGATTAGAGTGTAGTGGGGCTAGCAGGGTGGGTCCCACCAGTGAAGCAGGTGATCTGTGGCCAGAGAGTGGTCCAGAGCACACCATGGCATCACAACTGGCCCCTGCAGGAAGCAGTCTTTGTCATCACAGGTTCTTAGCGCATCTGATAGCAAGTAGATGCAGTTGATCCACTGTTCAGGCCTATAAAGCTACATGCTTATGTAAACTCACCCATTTCCTCCCCTAGCATTTCTAAAATCTTTCCCACCTGTTGTCTTCTTGCTGCTACATAGTTAAGTTTCACCATCTCTTTTCCAAACTCTTTAAAACGGTTTGCAAGGTCTTGCTCATTTGTAGCATTTTTGACAGCTTCCAGGGCCTCTTCCACCTGCAGTGGTGAAAAACAACATACTTATTAGTGGATAGTATTTAAATATTATTTAACATGTTACAAATGGAATTTGTACCAAAAAAACTCTAAAACACTGGTATGTGTTAACATATAAATGAAAAAAACAGAAGAAGAGTACCTCTAACAATCATGTGTAGTCAGATTAAATAGTTGTTCAAGACTTACAAAATATTCTGTATATAAAAGAAAACAATTGCTGAACTGGTAAATATAAAATCCATTTCATTATATTTTATTGAAGTATGATTTGCAAAGAATGTCAACCTTTAAGTAGAAACGCTAAGGAATATATTTGAGAACAAATATTGAAGTTTAGCAAAAATTCTAGAAGTCTTCAGAAGTGACAGTGGTTTACAAACAAATAACTGGAGAAATTCCTGAGCTGCTGAAAATTTAGGACAGCATGAATCTGCAACCAATGTGGACAACATCTCTAGGACTGGGACTAAGAAATTATAATTTTAAACTGAGTTGATACCTGTCCATCTAATGGAAAGAGGAAATTCCTTGAAAGCAAGTGAATTTGAAGTTTTGCTGCTATTGGAAGGCGACATCATCTGGAGTGGAATGGGGGTGGACAGGATGATGGCACACACACTGTCCTACCAACGCACCTTCCAAATCCCTGCAAAGTGTCTCAGTGAACTTTTCCATAGCAGCATTGGACCTGAATTGTACATTTCATCCAAATTCCTTTATAAATGATTTAAATTTTGAGAAGTATTATTCTCCCCTCCAAAACGATCTTAACTTTTATATGGCGTGAAAATTTCCACAATTGGTAAACCTTTAAGTTATACCATCTGTGGACACAATTAAACAAAAATTAAGATATTGTGGTGAAGGAGTCCGCTAAGTCACTGTCAGGTAGCATTTCTATAAAATTAATTTCATCAGTGGAAATAGCCAAGAAGAGAGTCCTGAGTGAATAAAGCACAAGACAGACATGTTTTTTTTTGCAAAATCAACTGTTCTTAAACATGAAGGGAGTTTGATAGACACCCCTGACTAGTTCCGTTTCCTCAGAGAGGAATAGAGCGAGAAGGCAGCTTTGAAAGAAAGAGTAACAAGAAATGTAGGAAATGCTTGGGCAGAATTCAGATTGGCTCTTGTAATTTTGGGCAAATTAAAGGGGATTATATAGAGAGTACATTGTTTGACAATTTGGAAACACAAATGACAACTAAAATGGCTGAAAATAACCACAGATTATATTAACCCAGATCTGAACTTAAGTGAGGCTCGACACAATCACAAACGTGGCTAATTTCACTTCAAGTGCACTGAGCAAAGGAAAAGAATATGTGTCTAAACCCATAATAATGAATATCATTAAGTCTTTTGTCCCAGAGATATGTAATACCATTCAATTTACCAAATAGGCTAACTCAGTAAGGAAAGGGTTGTAGCAAGCAAAGGAAGTTATTTGGAATGATAGTGGTGGCAGGGGTAGGGGTGGAAGGTAATCTAGATGCCACATAACGCTTATGTCCTGGACTGGGAAAATTAAGTTTCCATTCTCATCTTCTATGGAAAGCTTGCATCTTTTTTTCCCTAATTATAAAAGTATAAAATGATGATATAACTCCTCAATGTTAGTCATTCGAAATGCTTATCTAGGTTCTAATAGTGCTCATGTAAAACAAAGAAGTACACTTGAAAAAGAAACTGTCATGGATTAGGAGGTTTTTTTAGGTACTCAGGTCAAATTACATTTTACAGTATGGAAAGCCACATTTAAAACATTTTCATAGTTTAATGAGAATCTCATATCTCAAATCTTGAATATACCAAAATCAATGGTGTCGTATATTCTAATAGATTTATAATCATCTTAACTTGGCTATCAACAGCATCGTTGAAAGGACAGTTCTTGGCAGCTAATTTGTTCCTGCTGCTTATTTGAGATGTAAATCTTTTCTCAAGACATAAAAACTGGTTCCAGGAAAGAGCTAAGTAATTATCTCAGAGGGGGAACTAAATTCTGGATTTGTCTTCTAATATATATAAACCAGGCTTCTCATCAGCTGTTAATCAGACCAATTTAGAATATTTATTTTACTGTGTTACACATAACTTATTTTCTCATTGGTTTTCTCTGAAGATCTAGATGCCAGTTTTAATTTGTTCTTATAATTCAATGAAATATTGTTTCCAAAGAAACACTAAGAATTGGGTCTTTCTGTGTAAAGGTAAACTTAATTATATGCAGAGTTTGAATCCAGAAGGATCTAAGAAGTCTAAAAGTCTTCATGAAGAGTCACAGGGCAGAATCTGCCCAAGGTTCCACAGAAATAAAGGAAATGGAATCAAAGTCTGGATTATAGGCACACACTGCTAGTAGATAGGTGAGAGATGAAGACAGATGGACGGATGGATGGATGGATGGATGGACAGATAGATAGATGATAGAATATTGAAGGGACATAGAAAAAGAAGAAAATATAAGTTCAGTAAACAGACTCTATGGACAATTCAAGACTAATATAAAAATCAAGTTTTTATTTTTGAACAGTCAAAGATCTTTTGTTCTTTCAGGGCAGCGAGAGAAAGGAAATTGACTCCTATGGGCCAAACAAATACTTTGCTCTCAAACACTTACAGTCCCTGGAGGAGTTCAGGACTGCCAGTTGAACAAAGGGCAGTTTTTATACAGAAGAACCTAGGACACTTTATCCAAGATACACCTGTCTAGGCCCCACCATAAAAGATGTAAGTCCAGCTGTGTGAGGAGGGCTATGAGGTCAGACTGGTCTGGGTTTGAATCTTGACAATGTCATTGGCAAGCTCTGTGATCCAGGGCAAGCTACTTAACCTCCTTGCATCATCATTAACAAAATGAGGGTAATGGTGCAAAGGTTTTGTGGGAATTAAAGGAGAAGAAATGCAAAATATCAAATGCTTAGCAAAACGTCTGGCAAGAATTAGGGGTTCATTAAATAGAGACACTGACTTGCTGCATGGGGGAAAATGCCTTAATAATTTTGAAGACGACAGTTTTTATCTTACTCTTGGAAAGTCTGCAGATGACAAAGGCTCTGTGAGGACAAAAAGAAAGCTACAGAGAGAATATAGGCAGCAGGCTGCCTAGTGATGGCTCTAAGAAGGACACCAGTGTCAATGGCTGAGCCCTTTGATAAGGGGCAGGTTTGGAAGGCGCTTATGTCCTGGATTGGGAAATGATTTCTAATGAGCTGACATAAAGGGATCCCTCAGAGGCAGCTGTCATACCCTTTCCCATTAAAAATGCCCTCATGATCTTGGACATGACTGCCAGCCATTCTTCTCCCACTGACCAGGCTGGGCTTATAAACACCAAAGCCAGAACTCTGCTGAACCAGGTATTTTTGTCCTTAATATTTATAACCAGTGAATAGATAATGCTGAAAATAAACTTCCAGAAAAAAAAAAGTTAACATTTATTCCTGGTTTAGTGGGTTTACAAATTATTTTCAGAACTTGTCACTTACAACTCTTAAAATCTTGGTCTTCTCACAGGGCTGTTCAAAATAGCCTGTACCCCCATTCCTAAAGTAAGCCTGTCTACCCCTATGATTTAGTCTAGAACTCTGTCATATTGTTTGAGATAGCCTTAAATCAGTGTCTAATGCTCCTGGTTGAAACTGTGATTATTTACTTCAATATAATAAAGCAGCCCCATAATTCATTTATTCGTTAGGTATTTACGCAGAATCTACCATGAGTTGGCATCTGGGGATGGGATGGTATGGAACTGAGGAGTCTGATACCTCCCCGCCTGCACTGCGTGTTCTGGTTCCCTGTAGAAAATTGCTGGCCACAGTATTACTAGAAATTGCTGTTGTTACGATCATTGTTTCTGTTTGGACAGACTGACCCTATTCCAGGTTTTACTACTGATACCTACGTTAACTGGATTTTAAGTGACACTGATGAAACTACTTAATAGATTATATATAATCTCTTGTTAGAGTCTACTTTTACAGCAAAATTTAAAAATATCTATCTTGGAAATAGGAGTTGGCCAAATGAATGAAAGACCGAATGCATGTGAGACCCACCATCTAACTACTGTATTAGTTAGTCATATACTCTGGTATGGCCGTTGGTGTCTCAGCATTATCATACTTTATATTTCTGCCCCAGGAAGAGGAGTCGGTCTTCTTGATTATATTGTGTCTTTCTTTGTCAACAAGTGAAGAAGAAAATGATTTCATCAGAAGCAAAGAATGATCACATGCTAGTATCATTGATGCTTAAGGCGTCATGTTCTACAAAGCACAACCATAATTTAGTTTATTATATACTTCCAAAGTTACTTTCAGTTTGTGCAAGAAAAAAATGACACCAGTGTCATGGAGTTCTTATGTTATACCAGACGTCATTCTAAATGGCTTACATCTATCTTATTTAGTCCCCAAAAGCAACTCTTTGGATACTTCACTTATTCCCATATTCTCATTGAGTAGAGAAAAATCAGAGTTGTATAACCTGTCAGAGGTCTCACAGCAAGTAAATGCAGGAGCCTGGATTCGAGGCCAGGTAGTTTGCTCCAGAGCCCACACTCAATTTCTGAGCTATGCTGCATTGATTTTTCAGAGTGAGTTTCTAAAGCCTTGCCCCTGAGCTGATTAGTCCCCAAGTTCTATTACTCTACCTCCATACCCTGAGTATCTGTAAAATCTACCTCTTTTTCATAATTTGCACTGCCATTGCCTTAGCCTGCTTCTCATTCATTCACTGGCATGGATAACTTTAACAGCCTCTTTATGTGTCCCTCTTCTAATTCCTTCTCCACACTGCTACCAAAATTATTTTTCTAAATCACAAATCTGAATCCAATTCTTAGTACTGCTCAAGGGCTCCCCATAATCTATACATAGAGTACAAACCAATTGTCATGTTATCCAAGACCCTCCCTAACCTGGATCTCTCTGTTCAACCTTGTTATTGCCTCTCCCCACCTTGCCCACTATGCTCCAATAATAAAATCACTGGTGTTTCAAACACTCCAAGACTCTTCTCTTAATCTTGTGCCTTTGTTCTTTCCTTGGTTCGTAAAGCTCTCTGTAGTTGAAATCTGTTGCTTGACCTGAATCTATTATCTCCCTTCTTATGGTAATAAAACCCTATTTTCCGTGAGTAAAATACTCTTTTCCTGCATAGGTTATCAAATCCAAATTTACCTTTTCTGCTCACACTGTGCAAATATGGATGGGCCTCTGGAATATGACTCCCTTCCCCGTTGGCCTGATGTTAAGCTTTGTCGGTGGATGGTGTTGCATAGCTGCTGCCAGAGGAAAGGGTGTGGTTCCTGGTTCTGGTGTGCTCCTTCAATAGGCTCCTGCAGCGGGGGTAGCTTCTCCAGCACCAGGTGGCCAGCAGCTTCCCTCAGTATGCCCCTCTGGGCAATTCTGTAGCAGAATGCCTCCAGTGAGACACCCTTCCATGAGCAGCTTTCTAGAAAGGGCAGATTTCTAGCAAGCTCCATCATATTGCGTGGCACCTTAGTGACTCCTCTGTCATCAAGTGACCCAAGGCCACACCCTCCAACACCATCTGGATCTCAACCCTGGTGGTGGTGGTGGTGGTGGGGGCTCCTCCCTAGAGTGCTCTATCCCAGCCCCAGGGGTAGCAGCTGCTCCTCATATCTGCCATTCACATATTCCTTAGAGTTCTCTTCACTTCTTATGAGCGAATCCTTTGCTATTTCAAACTGCTATTAGAGTTAAGAATTCTTCAAATGTTCCCTGTTTAAATAACTGTGTAGTTTTGTTCTCATCATTGGACAGCATGATTCATCCCCCAACTCTTTGATGGGGCCAACTCTTTCCAATTATCCCCAATGTTCCACCCCCAGCTTGGACTTGAGGCTCTGAGTTATTTAACCTGGGCCCAGTGACGGGTTTGAGGAAAGGCAAACCTCATTTAGTGCAATGAGTCCCAATCTTGAGACCTACCTCTCCTAGACACATAATCCTTTCTCGTGTTATCCTAAATTGTGCAACAATACAATGTGGATGAACTGATCCCGTTTCCAGCTTGAGCTGAGCAAAGAGGAGGAGTCCTGTCTATGTTAAGTAAGAAATCAGCAAATTCTGTTGCCCCTTAAATAATTAATTCAGAGACAGACACATGACTGAGCGGCCAATTGCACTTAATAAGATTGTAGAACTTTTTTTTGTTTGTTTCTATCAGGAAAGAGAATTTTCTCTTTTGTGCTATCTTTAGTCTAGGAACATGCAACCTTCAAAATGGTTGGCAACTGCTTTGAGACTATGAGGCCCCCTCTAAGGGGCAACAAAGAACAGAGCCCTCAGTGAGGAGGAGAAAGAAAGAAAAACCTGGTTTTTGTCACACTTTTGCACCTTGATCAAGCCTTACCTGAATCTATTGCCTCTGGACGTTTAATTCTGTAAGACAAAATACTCCCGTTTTAAAAAAAACTAGGTAGAATTAGGTTTTCTGTTATTTACAAAAGAAAGCATCATAATTCTATTTTCCTTCTGGGTGAGACTACTTCCTAACACGTATTGCACTCTTTGCTAATATACTAATGTCCTGTAAGGTTTTGAAGGCAGGAGCCTAGTGTTACTCACCTTTGAAGTAATACATATTGGGACAGTGTTTTGGATATAGTCAGCACCTAATAAGCAGTTCTTAAATGTGTAACTGAATAAATTAATAAATTATGAATAATGCAGCTGTATGAAGCTTATACCACGATAGCTGTGACAGAAAAGATACGCTAAAAACCTGGGCCATATTTTCTGCATTTATAAGGAGAGAGAGACGAGGCTATTTTGTATAATACAATTGATAGTTGTTATTCAAACACAAGAGTCACATTAGAACTTCAGGATTAAACAGCAGACTTGAGAAATAATAAGCTACTGAGGCTGCATGAGACTATTTGATGCTAAATTCACAAAGTCACAGTTAATGTTAAGATCATCATGTCTCATAAGTGCTCCCCACCCCCACCAAAGAACAGCAGCACTAGATGTGGCCTCTAGATGTGGCGTCTGGTAGCCACTAAGGAAACCTGACCTCTTGAGAAGCTGACTAAGGGTTGCTATTTTCTATCTTGCTGTTCCATTTTCTAAAGAATTAACAAGAGCATCCTCATCCCAGGATCTAGCTTGAGGATGGAAAGGTGACTGTTTTTTCTGACATACACATCTAGCTGAGTTTATGTGTAGTGCTATCGTTCATGCTAATAATTGACAATATAATCTGATTACGTTAGTTTAGAGAGAAACTAATGTAATAAATAAATGCCCCTTTTCATGATCGCTGATTGACCTGCAGGATTCCTTTAAAATTCCGGGATGCCACATATCAACCTAACACACTGACAATGTGAATGGATAGCAGGATATTCCAGGTATCTGGCTAGGAAATCATTTGCCGGCAACTTCAACAGTAAAATTTATTATAATTCAGTATTTTTAAATGGTGTCTGAAATGTAAATAATTACTTTGGCTTTACTCAGGAACATTAAATTCTCACTTGGTTGCTAATTGGACAACGGAACTCGAAGTCACCCACTGTTCTGTCACTATCCTCCTGAATTTAAAGTAACAGCAGCAGCAAAGACCTTTTGCAGTCACGTGAATCTTTAACATACTCAAAGAAGAACTCAATATTAAAGTACCACAAGTAGGCCGGGTGCGGTGGCTTAAGCCTGTAATCCCAGCACTTTGGGAGGCCTAGGAGGGCAGATCATGAGGTCAGGAGTTCAAGACCAGCTTGGCCAACACAGTGAAATCCGTCTCTACTGAAAATACAAAAATTAGCCGGGCGTGGTGGCGGGCACCTGTAGTCCCAGCTACTTGGGAGGCTGAGGCAGGAGAATTGCTTGAACTTGGGAGGTGGAGGTTGTAGTGAGCCAAGATTGTGCCACTGCCCTCTAGCCTAAGCGACATAGCAAGACTTTGTCTCAAAAAAAAAAAAAGTACCACAATACTTGCATGATAGAACAAGTAGCATAACTTGAACAACTACTATCTATATGTTATCTGAGAAGAACTCCTCAGTAGCCATTTAAATTTTAGCTCCTAAATATAATTGTCAAGTAGCAGAATGGAAAGACCCACGCACTTCCAAACCACATGACCTCTGCAGGTATCCTAATCCTTTACTCATTTTTAGAGGCTGAACAACATTTGGCCATGTTTACTCAAGTGACTATTCTTCATCAAACTGGCAAACTGCTGATGAAAACACATGAATATAAGTTGCTGCGAAAATCTCCATGCAAGTTACTCAGAGATGAGAAAAATTAACATCTGGGAAGAACACAAATAAAACTTTGACATATGGCCTAAAAGATAAAAGTAGAATGTGATGTGTAACACTTAAGGTGAAAGAGATACACAGCAGTCAACGCAGCAGGAGGCTGTAGTCTCACTATGAGGTATTACTCAATCTGAACCCAACTAGAAAACCAGAGTCTCTACTTTACTCTTATTAGAAAGCAACTGTCGCTCTTTTCTTTCTCTCTCTGGTTTATCATCCAGATGGTAAAGAAACTCAGTTTATTTTAAAAAGTCCTTGAGAAAGGGGTATAGTCTAAATTGCTTCATCAAAATATGTAAAGATATTTGATATGTCCTTCATCCTGAGTTACAGAGAAACAAATAAATAGAAGCTTATGGATAATACGTCACTTCACCAGTCCTGAGAAGATACGCTTCTGCGCAAAAGAACTGACATACGACTGAGTAGAATTATGTGCTATGTTCATTTACAATGAACTGTTGACATATTGTCTTTTTTTAGGGGGTGGGGGCAATAGCTCATGAAAGAAAACACTGATCTGAATCCACAATCAGTATTTCAGCGACGGCCCCAGAAACTGTAGTTCCTCACTTGCTCCACAAGAGAGCAACATTCCACCACAGCTGTTTGCTACAGACGCTGCACTCTAAGTAGAACAAATGTGTTATTTAGTCTACAATCATTTTTAATTTTACTACTGACATTCTGACAGGACTGCTTAATATTGCCAGGTTGACCTTTCCATGATTTTGTGCTAAATCTTTTTTCTTTTTTAATTCCCTTACTGGGCTGTGTGCAGAAGAGATTGCAATTGACTCCCCATTCCAGCAGGCTGCTGTAATCTGATGAGCCAACATCACTGGTCAAAACAGGTGGGCTGAGAGGCAGGACTGCAGGAGGTAACTCGTGGCACACACGGCGTCATCGCCCTGGATGTATCACACTTCTCGAGTGTGGAGTGTAGGCAGTTCAGCAAGGATATTCAGCCCATCATCACTCCCTGACAGTTGCTGACAGGACCTTCCGCAGCACAGCACTGACATATGAGACGTAAGCTTAATTTTGTTAGGTTCTGTCCTATTTCCTTTTTTTTTTTGCTGGGGTGAAAGAAGATTGTCCTTCTCTGGAAAGGTGTATCTAAAAATATTGCCTTCAAAGACTAAGTAGGCTATAAGGAAAAAAATAACAAAACATTTTTTTTCCAAAATGCTTGAGAAGGAAGTTTTGTGTAGCTGAGAAGATGCATATAACAGAGAGGGCTGGAGGAATGGCAGCCAGTATGGCAGACTACAAGTGTTTTCAGTCATCTTACACTCCCTACTCAACTGCCATCGACAGAACACTCACTTTGTGCCATTCTCTGGGATAAGTGTTTCAGAGGAATTGTCCCCATTCAAACCTCCCCATAACCTCGAGGGCTGCTCTGCCGTTAGCCCCACTTGAACAGATGAGATATCTGAGATTTACCGGCTAGGTTACTGCACAGCTGGCAAGCAGATATCAAATCAAGATTAAACCTAGTTAGTCTGACTCCAGCATCTAAACGGTTAATTCTAGTATTGTACTGCCTTTCAACATCCTCTGAAATAGGTAGTCTCTCCTCAAACTGCTCTCCTCATTCAATTTCAAGAGTCTTTCCTGGCGTTTCAGAACTCATTCCCTGAAAAATTCCTAAGAAAAAAGAAACAAACTGCCATGCAGTTTCTTCGTACCCCTTGTTCCTCAGGGACCTATATAGAAGCCATAAAGAGATATACTTCCTTTATGTTTATGGCTTCAGAGCTCAGGCGGCAGATGTTAGAATTTGAAGCCTTTCATATTTTTCTAGAATTTATATATAACTTGAGAATCCTGGCTACTTTATTGGAGCCAACTTGGGTAAAAGATCCTGCCCAAGGTTTTTTGACAGAGAATAATTATGATTTAAGTAATTTCTTGATGATCCCTCCTACTGAACAAATCTGAGCTCAATGGTGAGGTGAGAGCAGGCTCTCATTGCTCATTTTCTATCTCTCCTGGCCCGTCTCATAGCCTGCTTTCACTGATTTAAAAAAAAAATAAGACAGGAAGATTGGCTGATAGGAAACATGATAATCCAGGAATGCCCAGGTCAGGGGGGAACCAAGCGAACAATTGGTTGGTTCTCCAAAAAGGAAAAGAATGGTTTGCATCTCATCATCTAAGCACTCTGCGATCAGTCCAGGGTTGGTGTCCATTGTCCAAAAATCATATTTCACTGAGTGTATAGATTAGGGACTCCCTAAGCAGGGGCCATATTCCTACGCAGCTAAGTTACATCATCTTTGTTAAAGGGTTGAACCATCCTTGTTGCAACTAGATACCAATCAGCAAATAGGAAAACAGTAAAAGGACCAGTTGTCAAGGACTGGGGAAGTAGCGTTAATCAAAATTCCATTAAAATTCGTGATGAGAGCAGGGCTTCAATTCTATTTGGAAACAAAAGAATTAGAAGAAACCATGAAAAGCAAGGCACATACAATGGTGTTCTATGGGTCAGTGGGACAAGTATGTATCTACTCAGAGAACCAATCCAGATATGTTAGATGCCAGGCCTGGTGAAACAAGATTGAGTTTAGTCATGGGAAGGGTGGATAGGGCCCCTTTTTTATTGCCATTATATAGTTCAAAATCCATATATGTACAGGAGAGCAAGGGTAGAGTAGACAGCAAAATATATTCAACATGTAATCTACACTAAAGTGGGCACAGGTGATCAGCTACTCAGCAGAGCTGACCCCAGCCTAAATTATCACATGGACCAACATTGCCCTGATTTTGAGACGGGACAAAGGCAGTTCCACCCCATCCAGGTTCCGTAGCCTAAAAGAATGTACTGTTAGACACTCCAGTAAGTAAGGAGAAGTCTAAGCTCTCAGTTTTGAGGAGAAAAGAATAATTCAAGTGAGTCTTACAAAACTTTTTGAATATATTATTGAATATCATTTTATTATTAGAAAAAGTTTGGGGTGGGCACTACATGGGTGGGTAACCAAGTGATCTGGTGAGCAATGAAACATCTAGAGTAGAGATCAGAGCTATGATACACATGGTCAACATTGCCACTCACATAAAGAAAGTTTTGACAAGTTCTACATACGTACAATTTTCAGATGGGATAAAAGTCTCATGACATCTGCCATGTCCGCAAGGATGAGTAAGCGTGTCACTGCCGAGAGCAAAGCCCTTGCCGCCCGCACCATGGTGCCGCGCTTTACCGATGAGCATGGGTCATCAGCAAACTCGGAGGAGGCGATACGCATCGTCTCACCTGGAAGACAGACACGGAGAGGCAGGTGGGTTGATAAGAGGCTTAGAGGCTGACCATCCTAAAGGTCTGTGAATGGATAATTACTGTTTTTATTGTGAGACTCCAATTACCATGTGGTATTTCTGCCATCTCTAATGCATCAAAGAGCCCTTTAAGTCAAGTACATCAGTGCATATGGACAAGTACTGTGGACCAAACAAGGGACTCATTTCACAATGAAGTATGAATTCATGCTTTTTATATCAATAAGGAATATATTTAACTCCATTTATCTAATAGTTGAGATGGATTTGCCTTGAGCTTAATCATCCTCTCTCCTCATTTGCCTTAGAACCAATGATACCAGGAAACTTACCATGCAACTCTCATTTGAGGTACAAAGTCAACTGCTCCACAGAGAATTGAAAGATAAGACCTTGGCCTCATTAACACTGTACTCTTAATTGAGCTAATCAGACAGGAACACATTATAGAGGCACCCAAGATCTAATCTTCTAATCCTCTTAGTAACCTATTCTCTAATATAGAGAACATTTAGATGAGAACTAAACCAATTAAACAAATGTTTACTAAACACACACTTGTGTCAGATTCTGCACTAGACTCTGGAGTTACAAAGTTGACTATGAACACCTAGGCACAAGGAGTTCACAGTCTCATGGGTAAACAGGTTGTCAACACATAATCAGAATACAGTAATTAAGTGCCATAAGAGACAAGATTAAGAATGTAGGCAGGCCAGGCGCGGTGGCTCATGCTTGTAATCACAGCACTTTGGGAGGCAGAGGCAGGTGGATCACGAGGTCAGGAGTTCAAGAGCAGCCTGACCAATATGGTGAAACCCTGTCTCTACCAAAAATACAAAATTTAGCTGGGCATGGTGGTGTACGCCTGTAGTCCCAGCTACTTGGGAGGCTGAGTCAGGAGAATTGCATGAACCTGGGAGGTAGAGATTGCAGTGAGCCAAGATTGCACCACTGCACTCCAGCCTGAGCGACGAGCAAGGCTATGTCTCAAAAAAAAAAAAAAAAAAAGAATATAGGCAATGGAGAGGGGAGAGGTATTTGCTCATTTAGTGTGAGATGTGAGACTGGGGGGAAGTTGACCACTCTAGTGGGATGCAAAAAAGCAAGAGGTGTTCACCAGGGAAGCAGAGGTGGGGAGCGCATCTCAGGCAGCATGCACACTTCATGGCTCTGGATCTGGAGCCCCATGCTAAATATAGAGACTGCAGTTCTCTGGAAGGCCCCATGAGGAAGGGGGCTGGAGAGAGGCGGTCATGCCTGGAACACCATGTAAGAGGTTTGGATTGTATCCACAGCAGGGTGGGAAGTGACATTAATAGATTTTTATTTTTGGAAGATTGTTTTAGTCATATTACATAAAATAAACTGGAGGGGAAAAGACCAGGACAGAGAAATCAGTTAATAGGGTGAATGCAGTTTCAGTCTGAGAGAGCCGTGGTAAAAGTCTGGACAAAGGAAATGGGAGAGGGAGTATAAAATACATCTGTGTGACACAACCAACTGATCTAAGGGCTGATTAGAAGTGAAGACCAGACAAAAGGTTCAAGCTGATGATGAGGGCTGACACAATACCAGAGTCAGGTATATATTTGGACCAAGGGACCCCAGGAGTGGGAAACAGAGATAATTAATAAGGATTGAGACTGATACGGAATCAGTGGGTGGATATCCACTTGGGGGAGTGAAAACTGTGAGAAAGCATAAATGGAGCTTCATATAGCAGAGTATACACAGAGGTGTAAAAGCTTCAATAAACCTGAAAAGTGCAGTTAATGTGACAGATTTATAAACTCAAGATCAAACAACTGATTCAATTTTTATAGTAATGATTACTACCCACCTACTAAGCAAAATCTAGCTCATTTAAATAAAGCCAGTGATAGCATGGAAAGTCTGTGCATCCTGTAATTAATCCTAAGTTATAAGAAAAAATTAAAAAAAAACACTTCTTACCATTTTACAGGCTGATCAGAATATAAAGAAATTCTAACCTGCACAGTGATACTTTTTATTCTTGGGAATGTGTGCATGTAGGGAACTATATTGCACTGTTGGATTTTTTAAAAGAGGCTACCATCTACAATAAGCATTTTATATTGCCTGCCAATTTAGCCTTTTTTGTCTAGGCACAAACAAATAGCTTGATATATAACAACAGAATGAAACATAAAAATTATATAATTTTAATGAAACTTAAAAAATATATAACAACAAAACTGAAACTTAAAAATTCATTACTCTAGTGTCACAATGATGAATTTTCAAGATGTATGGTCCTAGAGCTCAATCCAAGTGTACCACCCTTGCCACAGGGTTACATAAATCTCCTCCTCTTGCCCCTATTCCTCCCAAATAAAAATAGTCATTGGCAAGTATCTGTGTGGTGGGAGGAAGAAAGCCACCTTTTCCCCATTTTATACAGTGCAACTAGAAAGAACATTATACACTAAGGTAAATCCAATAAACTATTGAAAAAGGCACCACAAGTAGAGCTAGACAAATTTGTGTAACATATTAACAGATCAGTCAGCTACTGTTGAAATAGACCCACTTATTCAAGGGAAAGTGAGATGTATTGTGTACATAAATCCAGGTAGCTACATGGTTGATCCCATTTCCTGGAGGTTAAATTGATGTGAGCCCTAGCAAGGCTAAGAGTAGGTCACTCAGAGAGGGCTATCTGTAGAACAGACGGCCCCGGGAGGAGAGGCCAGTCCCTGCAGGTGGAGCTTGCGCATTACTTGAGGAACCATGCCTAATCCAACGTATTTTCAAGTTGAGATTGAACATTCGGAATGAACCAACGTCATTCCAGAAGACAGGGCAAGCCAGAACGAAGGGCTCTGGAGGGCCCAAAACGACTCCTTCCATCTGTCTTAGCGGCACCATCAGGCATCTGGCAGAAGTGTAGTGGCACTCCATGCAGATGCCAGCCATCTGGTCAGCAATACTGCTTCAAAGCTGATGGGTGACGCGTGTCACTCAGAGCTCTTAGGTGGAGCTAATCAACCTGGGGCCCACAGCTGGCACTCCAGGAGTGGCTCAGCAGATGTCCATGAGAGAGAGAGACAGAGAAGACAGAGAGAGAGAGAGAGAGAGTGACAGAGAGACCCACGTTAGAAAACGTCATCTGTCTTCCTGGATGAAAAACTCATACTAAATTCTGAGATTATTCTAAGATAAATAGAAGATGATTTCATTCAATGTAATTAAATCTAAAAGCTAATTTTAAGCAGATACAAATGATTTCGCATTAAAGTTTCCAAAGGAAAGGCAACCTCAAATCAGCTATAATTTTAATATGTCTTACATGCCTGCAGCTTTAGCATTACTGAATCAAGCTGATAAGTTTATCAGGATAAAATTAGCTACTTTCCCAAGAATGTAGAGAAAAGTGCTTTTTCTATAAGATTGACATATTTACTTAAGAAACAGCATGCATGTGTAAGAGGGAAATGGAGCGAAGAGGGGGTGAAGAGCTCTGCCTGCTTCTTTTCATACATTCTTGTTCAGTCTCATGTACTTGATGATAGACCTAATCCAGAGCAGCATTTCTATGGTAAAGCTTTGATGTCCTCAAGCCACTGCTATCTGCTGAAAAGAAGAAAAATTAACATTACCGAATAAGTGACCAAGCACATGGATGTAGTGCTGCTATGTATAGGCTTATTATGTAAGTATTGTTCTTCATGTAACTCATGGATGAAAAAGGATAAACAAAATCACATTGACCTGGGTTCAGATCCTGACTCTACCCCAGCTATTACCAAATACGTCAGCTAGTGCTTACTCAACCTTTGTGTTTCAGTCCTGCCAACTGTAAAATGACAGTGAAAATAATGATAGCTGGCTCACAAATAGCCATGAGAGTTAAAATTAGAGATGATGCATTCAAAGCACCCAGCATAGGGCCTTACCCATAAAGGGTGATCGTTATTCATTAATACCACTACTATCACTACCACCTCAATCCTCCAAAAACGCGATAAGAAGAATTGGTGAACTCCTGGCTACAGGTTTAAAAGCGTATATTTTGGTTGGTTTCACTTCTTGTGTTTCTTCCTTAGAAGAAAACATATGCTCAATAAAAGTAGTTATTGTTTGAAGATAGAATATATGCAAAAAAATAAAATAAAAAGGTGCTTGGCTTTTAAATCAGTGCTTATTCTGGTTCCTAGGCTACCCCTAAGGCATGGGGATGAATACATAATTATGCATCAGCTTGAGGTAATATCAACTCAAATGTGCAATGATGCAGGTCAGTAATAATACAAGAAAAGGATGGCATGGACCAGGCACGATGGCTCACACCT
Organism: Cacajao melanocephalus; assembly: GCA_963573385.1. Classification (NCBI taxonomy): domain Eukaryota; kingdom Metazoa; phylum Chordata; class Mammalia; order Primates; family Pitheciidae; genus Cacajao; species Cacajao melanocephalus. The sequence continues at coordinate 97,365 of CAUYLG010075286.1, read as the reverse complement.
GTAATCTCAGCACTTTGGGAGGCCAATGTGGGCGAATCACCAGAGGTCAGGAGTTTGAGACCAACCTGACCCACCCTGTCTCTACTGAAAATACAAAATTAGCTGGGTGTGTGGCACATGCCTTTAATCCCAGCTACTCAGGAGATTGAGGCAGAAGAATAGCTTGAACCCAGGAGGCAGAGGTTGCTGTGAGCCAAGATTTCACCATTGCACTCCAGCCTGGGCAACAAAAGCAAAACTCTGTCTTATCAAAAAAAAAAAAAAAAAAAAAAAAAAAGAAAGAAATAAAAGAAAGGAAAGAAGGAAAGAAAGGAAAGAAAAGAAAGAAAGAAACAAGGGAGGGAGGGAAAGAAAGAGAGAGATACAGCATGGGGAAGACAAAGCCTTAGGAACAGAAAAGTCAGGTAGGAAGCAGGACATGAACCAAAATGGCACAGATATCCTGTGGCTCATTCCTTGAAGGACGGGCCTGCATGCAAGGTCAGCACTCTAAATGCCTGACAACTGAACTACTGAGAAACTGTGAGAAGCAAGGAAAAAGGTATGATAAAAATACAGATTCAAAGAATGTTGGGTGAAGAAAATGAAAACCTCACAATTGTTGATGGTCTTAGAGGATGAAGAGGATTTAACTCATTTTTTTTCCAGCCTGGTAAACATAGTGAGACCCTATGTCTATAAAAAATTGTAAACATCAAATTGCCAGGGCAGTCCCTGCTACTCTAGAGGCTAGGGCAGAAGGATGGCTTAAGCACAGGAGTTTGAGGCTGCGGTGAGCTATCATCGTACCACCGCACTCCAGCTTGTGTGACAGAGTGAGACCTATCTCAAAAAACAAAACAAGGTGCAGTGGCTCATGCCCGTAATCCCAGCACTTTGAGAGGCCGAGGCGGGTGGATCACCTGAGGTCAGAAGTTCGAGACTAGCCTAGCCAACATGGTAAAACCGTGTCTCTACTAAAAATACAAAAAATTAGCCGGGTGTGGTGGCGGGTGCCTGTAGTCCCAGCTACTCGGGAGGCTGAGGCAGCAGAATCACTTGATCCTAGAAGGCAGAGGCTGCAGCGAGCCAAGATTTCACCATTGCACTCCAGCCTGGGCAACAAGAGTGAAACTTCGTCTCAAAACAAAACAACAAACAACAAAACAAAACAAAAAAACTCTTCTTTTCACTCTTTCAGCAATGGCAAGAACTGGACTTATCCCCTAGAATCAAATCATGGTAACTAGAACTAGTGTGAGAATGAAAACGAAGAAAAAGGCAAACCACAGTGCAAATGTAGTGAAACAGCTGGACTAAGAGAAGATTAAGACATGAAGAGCCATGTACGGAAAGGAATTTCAATGTATTTCCTACACATTGTATGGTAATTTACATTGTCAAAATTTTTGCTATACAATAAATATGTGCTCCTTAAGAGAACTGAAAATATACATATAATTTTAAAAAGCCAAAAGAGAATTTTCATCATAATAACCAGGGACAATCACCAGGGACCATCTGATGAGCTATCTTCTAGAAAGTTCTGTATGCCTATATTTTTAAACAGTAATTTTCACATGTAATAGCCACAGCTGCATATCATCTTTTGTCTAATGCATAATTCTCCTTTGTCTAATTACATAAATTATCCAACATATACTGATAGTTCATGTCTTTTATATTTCTCCCTGTGTTACAGAATTCTTAGAAAAAATGAGGGAAGGTTGGGTGTGGTGGCTCACACCTGTAATCTCAGCACTTTGGGAGGCTGAAGTGGGCAGATCATTTGAGGTCAGGAATTTGACGCCCAGCCTGGCCAACATGGTGAAACTCTGTCTCTACTAAAAATACAAAAATTAGCCAGGCATGGTGGTGGGAACCTAAAATCCCAGCTACTTGGGAGGCTGAGGCAGGAGAATTGCTTGTGCTTGGGATGTGTAGGTTACAGTGAGCAGATATCACGTCACTTCACTCCAGCCTGGTGACAGAGTGAAACTCCATCTTAAAAAAAAAAAAGAAAAACAAAAGAAAAGAAAGAAAGAAAAGAAAAAAAGAAAAGATGAGAAAAAGAGCAAAAAATTCCAATCCTCTTAACCACAGTTTGTTCCCTTTTTGTGCTAACCTACACCTACCTAACAAACTCTTTTACATGTATTTTCCTTTAAGTACAAATCTTAAAGAATTCTGAAAAATGGATCCTGTAGAGCAATGCAGAAACTAAAATGTGTTTTTAGAGAAGAAAGCAACATTAGTGAGGGAACCTGACCATGGGTTCCCGAAACCCTAGCCAGTTCTGCAACTCAAACTGTGCATCCCGATTGAGCTCACACACATACAGAGACTGTGAAGGAAAATACACAACAGAATTTTAATATGGTAATTCAGTTGACAATGGCCAACTTCAGAACATTTTAGCATTTTGATTATTTTATAGAGTCTGGAAGGCAATGCAATACTTGAAAACCACTTACAGGTCTGGTTAGCTAAATTTCAAAGCAAGGGAGGAAAATATTTATCTTCATCTGAGACAAAACCAACTTAAATGGTAAATGAATGGCCAGGGTGGACAATACCACAGAAATTACAAGATCATCACAGAAGATCTTGATGCATTCCACTACACCTCTTGGCTCCTTTTCTTGGAAGAAATAAGTGAGTGGTTTTCTGGTAAGGATCATGCAGTGTTGGACAATGTGTTGAAAAGGTGAGGTAAGCAGGTATTGATCTGGCTGAGGACCTCTGCACTAACTACATTTGCACACATAGGAATGTCCTCTTCTGGGGACGTTGATGGTTCCAGCAGCGAGGGGGTGGTCCTGCAGGGTGACCCAAGATTCCTTCCACTTTAGGATTTTATTAGGCTGTATCTATTTGGACTTAATATTTTAGCATATAACTCTCTCATCTGTAATAAGAACAGTCCTATTTCTAAGAGCTCATAATGTGCCAAGTTCTGTTCAAAGAGCTTAACCTGTATCAACTGTTTTTCTGCTGAAGAGAAACTGGTGAAGGAACTGCTCTCATTGTCACCCTTTTTATCTGAGGAAACTGAACACAGAAAAGGAATATTATTTGCCCAAGGTCAAACAGATTGTAGGTGGTGAAATAGGCATTCAAAATCTGTCTGGTTCTGCAGTCTATCCTCTTAAAAACAGTGCTTTAGAAATATCTTTATTTTAACATCCTGTTTACTGTATGAAAATTATTTGTTTACCTATGTCTGTCTGTGCCTGGATTAGGAGTTGAAGACTAGTAAATTATTTTATTTAGTTTGCAGAGTATTGGAAGGAATGAAAGAAGGAAGGATGGGAGGGAGCGAGGGAGGGAGGAAAGGGAAAGAGAGGGAAGGAGAAAGGGAGAAACAGAGGGAGAGAGAAATAGATGGAAGGAAGGAGGGAGGGATGAAGGAAGAAAGGGAGTGAGGGAAGGATGGAGGAAGAGAGGGTAAAAGAGAGGAAGGGAAGGAGCAAGGACCTGAAACAAAGACATTGATCCAATTATTCCCAGGCCCCACCATTCCTTATTGTCACATGTTAGGGATGATTCATGACTGCCTGTGCATGTATGCATTTGAGTTTTCAACACCTTCCTTGGCCTGTAAGCTTGGTCAGTGTAGGAATCATAATTGCAGCACATTAATTTTTTAAATCCTAACACCTCACACCGGTTGTCAAGGTATATTCCCTCAAGGAATACTGTAGGGATGGAGGAAGGGAAGGCCTGCCTGACACTTTACATTTCGAACCATATTGAATTGATACTGAAGCAGAAAGAACAGGCAAATGAAACCCCAGATGCTATAAATTCTACAATAATACGATTGAAATCTTTTCTTCTTTTTCAGTTTTGAACTTGTTTCGTTGGATTTCTAAGTTCAGGAAGCAGCAAGGAAACCACAACATTTGCTAAAGCAAAGTTGCTAGTGAAAGGAGCAACTCCTCTGCTTCTCTCTGTTTTGCCCACGTGGGCCTTTGCTAGCAAGAAGGAAAAGTCTTAACACTTTTCTGGATACTATTAAGGATGTGAGAGAGCTATGCATGCATTTCACCCCAGGGTGGCTATGACTCAAATCTATGATTGGGGAAAAGGTCAACAATCAACAATCAGAATTTTTCTCTAAGGCTCAGGGATGATGAAGTCCTGTCTGTTCTCAAGCAGAATCTGCATTAAAATAAGCTACCTCCTGTGCACACTTCAAGCACTAAGCAGTTACAGCAGTATTTGGTACTATTCCGGTCCCGTTATCAAATAATAATAGTAATAAATTTGGCCTAAACAAACAGTATTCAGAAGAAAGGCTTATCTGTTGTTTTTAAAAACCCTATCACGCAAGCCATGCCAAAATTATGTAAATATTATAAAATAAGAAGGTACCTCCTCAGTCATCATTTCAGCACCTCCTTCTCATCTTATACATAAAGACACAGAAGTCCAAGTGCACAGGTCAGGGGGTTGGTGGGGGCCAGCATCCCTGTCTCTTGATGTCCCAGTCAGGGACTCTGGTCTCAGTCCCATTGTTGCTGAGAAACCAGCAAAGCCCAATGTGACACCAGCAAATCAAACCTTCTTCACCCAACCAAATCCCACTATAGCCACATGTCTCTGTTACAGCCCTAATTCAGTGGCAAGAGCAGCTCCAAAGACAAATGCATGTCCTCGTTTGGTCAGTGTGCTTTCCCAAGGTAGATAATTGAGTCTTTTCCAATAGAATTTTTGCCCTATCAAGGTATGTTCAGTATGCAAACGTACTAGAAATGTCAGTAACTAATGATGAAGTGTATTGAATGTTACGAGCTATTAAACATCGTTAGAGACAGTAATGCGCCACCTTGAAAAAGGCACAGATCATTAAGCGTATGGATTCGAATTATTTCAGCGGTAGCCTTTTCCTGGGTTGGGAGGAGAGGGTGTAGGGTAATTTTACACTGTCGTAGCCAGAAGGATTATGAAGCTGCAGTATGACGTAATTCACAAATGAGACCTTTGCACGGACCTGTTAAATGTAGCAACAGCCACATTCCATCAAAAGGTCATTATTGTTTTGGGCTTGAATGCAATACAAGACCATAAATTAGGAAATGTTAAAGAGTGATCATTTAAGCTTAAGAGAAAAATGGAATATAGAGGACCAATAGTGAACTCTATGTTGTTCAATATTTTTACACATAAAGAGAAAATAAATTGATGAAATGTAAATTTCATTGTGCAATACATGTATTTCTGAAATAAGGACACTATATCAAATATAGACTAAAGAAAATCTATTAGAAGTTATCTTCTAAAGCATATAAGCAGCCAGTAAATTAATTTTTATATAAAACCAAAATTTCAATTTGTAAGTCAAGTCTCTCTATAAAAAGCATGCTGCTGACTTATTTATATTCCTAAGTCAATAAACGTTTCTATTGATCAGTACCTGCATTCTCCTACAACCATGACACAAATCAAAACACACTGAAATGTCAGTAGCCTGCTACAGTATTTGGTACTTGAAGTGTGACTTCAAAAACCTTCTAATGTTATAAGGAAAGCAAGAATCAATACCACAACTTCCATCTAGACCGGACAAGCAGAGATAACACAGGCATCAAACATGCTAGCATCTAATTCTGAATCAAAGAGACAGCAGCATTCAGGTTCAACATCTTGACATGCATATGCAGAGGACATCTTGATTTCCTCATGCTCTTTAAGATACTTTACAAGGAAATGCAGAGTACAGAGGATGGACTTAATGTCCAAATTCCAGAATTTAACAATACCTTGGAGGGCATCATGCAGATAAAATTTAACAGATGCAAAATTCAGGTATGACCTTTAGGACAAATAGCCCTCTGTCTTTCTAGGAAACCATTCCAATTTGTGATAGCTTTAATTGTTAACATTTTTTTTTTCTTCTATCTGGTCTTTGATATGCTCTTCTGAACACACATAAAAATATAATCTTCTCTTCTATAGGGTGGATCTTGAGAACTCTGTTTAAATGTCTTTTAAGAAGAGAAATGTCAAGATGAATGCTCTTTAGCCATTGCCTGAGAACTAATGCTGAAGTTGCATTATGAAAAAGAACAACTGACATTAAAAAATAAACAACTCTCTCCAGGTTTCCAAATATTAAATATCTACTACCTAATCATTCAAGTCAAGATAATTTGTTTGTTCTTACACTACTTTTTAAGCCTATTAACAGTGTAAGTATAAAAAGATATTTCTGATCTACTTTGGAAGGAATAGATCTCGTTTCTAGCTTGCTGTAAAAACAATTAAAACAGTCACAAGTCACTCTGAGCTATTTCAGAATCTAAATTACTACATATATTTGAAAGACATTAACTGTGAGCTCATTGGTGGAACTCAATGCCTGAATTTCAGAACATAACTATCGAAAACCTTTAACGGCTTTCTCAAGCTCAAATAGTCAACTAAAGGCAGAGTCCAGACCAGAAGCTGGGTCTCTCAACTCTGAGATTTATATTTGCTGCGGTTCCATACACTTTGGGAGAAACATTCTGTTTCTGATATAGTTTCACAAATTTAGAACTGACTGTCCCCAAGTTAGTCCATATAATTGAAGCCTTTGTATATCGTTTGGATGTATTTGTAAGTTATTATGGCATCTCCAAATTTTCATTAGTAAAACTGAATAATACTTGAACAATACTTGCATCACTGATTTCATATTAACTAAAATATAAATGCAGAGAAAAGCAAAAAAAGTATAAAAGGCACATTTTAAAATTTGCATCTTATAGACTGCTGCTAAATAAACTAGGCTTGAAATTGCTACACAGTAAAATAACAAGTCAACCTAGCTTTTTCTAAAGCAGTCTTTGGCTAAACAAAGCACAGGAACAATTCTCATAATGAGAAAAGTTGATTAAAGATAGAAAATTCTACCACATATTTCAAAACTAGAAAAAAAAATGTTCCAAGTAATTGGTATCATGAACATGGTAAATGATGCTATAAAATTACAGCTCAATTAAGTTATATTTTAAAATGCAGCATGGGGAAAACTGATTTTCTTCACTGGTTTGTGGGATAATAAACTAGAATGGTCGATTTTAGGATTTAAATGGCATAACCTTTAATTTCTGACCTACCACTGATTTTCCATTCTTCATAGAAAAATGGCAGTTTCTTAAATATGATTATAGCCACAAGGACTCTTTACTAAACTGTGGTAGGTGCCTACATCACCACCATTCTGGTTTCTACATTAAGAGGGTTTAAAGAAGACATAACATTTAAATGAACATCAGTGTGTAAACTATAATAAAACACAGCTAACAAAAAAATGTATTTGTGCAGCAAGAAGATCTGAGAATGGGTAATGAACAAAATTGATTTAAGGTAACTCCAAACCCTAAATCCAAAAAGACAAAGTGCCAAAATGTGCTAATCAAAGCTTTCTTCACTCTTGTGATCAATAGCTTGTCACTAGGGTCATGATGAATCTCAGATGAGCTTCTCTCTTTCCAACTCAAAAGTACATTTTTAAAATAAGTAAAATAAAGTTAAAACAAATATCGACCTTGAAAGGGAAAAAACGTTCCAACATCCTGACATGCAGCCTTAAGGGTGAGGGAAATTTGGGATATTTGGACAGCAGGTGACAACTTGTCCTTACTCCTTTAGTTTGCAGCATTGATGATGTCACCATATCTATAAATGTGTGCTTGTGTACAAAGTATATAAAAAAGTACATATCATTTTATTCATCCTTTTATTTACTCAGGGAGCATTTATTAAGCACTTGCTATGTGGCAGAAACTTTCTAGGTCCTAGATATTCAAGATGAAGTCACAATTTCTGCCCACTACTTACTTCTAACTTGATGGTTCTGAAAGACTCACTAACAAGAATCACCTGCAGAATAACTATAGAGAAATGTCCACTAAGTGGACATTTAGAAATTAAAAAAAATAAAACAGGTGCATTTAAGGAGTTGGGAATTATGACTATGTAGGGGGTACTTAGCTATAATAAATGTAAGGGTGCTTTTATATATATATATATATATAAATATATATATATATACACACACACACACACACTCAAATACACTCAAATATATACACACAACGTATATACATATACACACAAATATATACCTATATGTGTGTGTGTGTGTAGTTTGTTTTCTTTCTTTATCCCTCAATGGCAGCTTTTAATCATGACTTTGAGAGAAGGCAGAGATCAGTCACACACGACCCACTCCACCCACATTCCTGGCTAGATTTCTAGAAGACAAAGAATACAGATGAAAATGTTCCAGGAAAATACACAGCTGATCATGAAACAGTCCTTTGGCCTCATATTGAGCAAGCCTGAGTCAGTAGTTCAAGTTCAAGGCCTCTCTAACTTCCTAACATTAAGACCTAAATAAAAGGTGGGTTTTAGGGGTCCAAGGTCCCTCTCTGTTGGGCCCCATTTTATTTCTAACAAGATTTCTGAGGCCAAGAGGCCCCAATTCATCACACATCAGTTGCATGAAGTTGGAGGGAGATGTAGAGCAATAAACGAAAGAATGAAGATTACGGGAAGTCAGTGAAGTTTAACTTTCTGTCTCCTGCTACTGGAAATGTGACCCACTCACTGAGTCAAAATAATGTAGAGTATCCAAAATGTCAGGAAATATTGACAAAATTATTTATTTCAAAGCTAAAGTTTCAGGTAATATGTTCCATGTGTTTTTCTTCAACCTCCAGACACTATTCTTATGAAGTACATCAAAATATAAAGCAGAGGCCCGGGAACAGTGGCTCATACCTGTGATCCCAGCAATTTGGGAGGCTGAGGTGGGTGAATCACGAGGTCAGGAGTTCGAGACCAGCCTGACCAACACGGTGAAAACCCGTCTCTACTAAAAATACCAAAAAATTAGCTGGGTGTGGTGGCACACGCCTGTAATCCCAGCTCCTCAGGAGGCTGAGGCAGGAGAATCACTTGAACCCGGGAGGCGGAGGTTGCAGTGAGCTGAGATCATGCCACTGCACCACTCCAGCCTGGGTGACACAGTGAAACTCTGTCTCAAATACACGCACACCTACACACATATACATATATGTGTATATACATATATAAAGCAGGGATCCTATTGTTAAACTGAAAATAAGTGGAATCAATTTTTCCTGTATTTTCAGATTTTTGGATATTCTTTGGTGTGTTAACAATTAAATCTGGACTCATTCTGAGATTATCTTGGCAGTCTCAAGGTCTTCCTGCCTCTTGCAGGCTGCTCCCAATAAAAGGGAGCCCCATTCTGTGCTTCTTAGTGTTAATTTCCTTTAAAGGAAAAGTGAGAAAATCCTTATAAATGACTTGAAAACTGCACTGTTTGTACCTGTCAGTGAACATAGGTACATGGTCCCTAGGCAAACATATTTCTCACTACAAATTTGAAAACTCACATTGGGAGCATAATTTAACTTCCCACATAGGTCTGCCTATAGAGAGAATAACCTAGCCTGCTGATGTTCGCATTCTACTCCGTATGACACTGCAATAAGGATTAATAAGCTAACATGGATTTTTTTAAGCAAACACCCATAGTCGTTTAATTCTTTCTTATTTACACATTATGGAGTTGGCGTTGAAATAATTTAACAATTGCGTTGAGGCACTGTTGGACGGTGTTTCATTTTGGTAAGTAAGAGAACTGGTTTTGAACAATGAAAGGGAAGTTTGTTTTCCACTCCTACTCTGAACAGCAAGTGGCTTTATTCACCAGAAGGAGTTTAAAGATATGGTTGGGTAAGAAAATACAGATGCCAAAGAAGCTGTAGATGCAGAGGGCTTCTAATTTAGAGACAGAAAGCTTAAGCATTACTGAGCAAAACGGAGGTTTAACAAGCAAAATTCTAAGCCATTTCCAGCGAGTATGTAGGGCCATGAAGCAAGAAGCAGCCATTGTGATATACTGGACAGGGACAACGGCAGCCCAGGCTGATCCAGTCCATGCCCTCATCGAGGCCACCACTCTGTCACACTAATCCAAGGTTGTTATATTAAAGTAGAAAAGAAGGCCAGGTATGAATCCACCATGCATCCATTACTGGATACGCGACAGAAACAATGAGTAGTCAACTTTATTTAATTCCTGAGGAGTGTGATTTCAGTAATTTTTAATAGATCTATTTGTTATCTACACACAATTCCAAGTTAAAGAATCCTTTCAGGTGTAAATGCATGAGTATACACATATCACATCAACTCTCCATCAAAATACACACTTGTTAAATACTCTAGTTAAGGCTTTGGCAACAATAGCTGGCAAAACCAGTGAATGAACCCATTCATGAAATTTAGCCTTAAGGCTTCTTTTGACTCATTACTACACACTTAAATTACATTTGAGATTTCTCATACCTAATAATTTCAATAATCAACAGATGTAGTTAGCGATTGTATCTAAAAATGGCAGCATTGCAAAAATCTATTTTGCCCTACACTGTGGATCTCCCCAAGATTAAACAATGCTACCTCTTCTCTTCCAGTTACTTTTGGCACATCTCCCTGTACTTCAGACACTAAGGATAAATGACTAACAATTTCAATGACGCTTCTGAATTCTACAATGCAAAATACAGTAACAGCTGTCTTTTATAATGTACTTAGTAGATAATAGGCAATATACTAAGGACTTTATATATATAATCTCACAATACAGTTGATGACACTAGCTCCATTTCAAAGATTTTTTAAAAACCCAAAACTATGGCTAAACTTAAAATTGTTCAATAATTTGTTTAAGGTCACATGAGATAGACAGCTTCAGCCCTGAGATTTAAACCTAAGGCTGTTGGAATTAAAGTCTGTGATCTTAGTAACCTTGATGCAAAGAGAAGCTCTAAGCCAAAGTCCTACTGGTAGGAAAGCTTACAACACAAGGGAGGGGTGATGATGATGGTGATGATGATAACGATGATGACTTCGAAGAGGATGATGCTACTAACAGCAATAAAAATAGCTTACCCTAACATGGTGCTTATCTTGTTCCAGATATTCTTCTAAGCTTTATAATCCGCATGATAACTCTATGGGGTACTGTTTCCATTTTGTACATGAAGAAACTGAGGCACAGAAAGCCTACTTTTTCCAGATGCTAAAAAATGCTAGGTAATGGAATGAGGATTTTAATCTCAAAAGACTGGCTACAGAATTTGGGCTTTTAACCATTTCTAAAATAACACACATGGTTATATGCCAATAAAAATAATAAAAATATACCAAGACATAGTTAAAACATCAATGGCAAATGTATATGTTTATAATTGTTTTGCGGCTTTATTTTTGAAAACAAATCTAAATAAAATCCTGATATTAAAATAATGTTTTCATGAACCATGATTTTAAAGAACTGAGATACTACTGAAACAAATAAAATTATGAAGGGATATAAAAAGTATGAGATAAAAAAGAAGAAAACCATTCTCTCTCACAGTGAATTCAGACACACAAGTATTTGTGCTTACCCTGATTTATAAATGTTCAACTAATGATGCTACGGATATCATGTTGTACTCAGTCCCAAATCCTTTTTGCTCTATAACTAGAGACAACTTTACAGCCTTCCTCAGCCTGAAGGTAGCCAATGGTAGAAGAGCAAGCACAAACTTCTGGCTTTTCCTTTGTGCTGTAGAGGGTAATGAATTCCATTGTTATGTCCCAATTAACGTGTCTTCATTAAGATTGAAGACATATTTAAAGAATCGTTGATTGCACATATAAAGATCCCATATTGCTTTCCTAAAGAAATCACACCTTACAGCAGAATGAGAAATTATTTATCATCTATAAAGATTAGTCTGCTTGGCACCTATTTTGCACATGTGCCCACTAATAATACACCAAAAGCAGCAACAACAAAAAAGGACTAATACTTCATCCCATGACAGATTTTCATTCATTTTAAATTCCCACCTTCTTAAAAATCAGATATTATTTACTAGTACTTTTCAGTTAGAACTTGGGACTCCTCTGACTCTTAGGCTTATTTACCATTCCTTAGGAGAACTAAGAACAAAATTAATAATGCTAATAGCATTTATTATTCCTCTAGCAAAATATTAAGTAAACAAAAATTATTAGTAAGACAAGCACTTCAAATAATTGTTTTGTCTCTGAGAATGTAGCAATAAAAAAACAGGGCTCAGACTTCTTCAGTTTAAGTTCCAGTTCTCATATTGTTTTTGTTTGATCCTGTGCAAGTTACTTAACATTTCTTTTTTTTTTTTAATTGTACTTTAGATTCTGGGGTACATGTGCAGATCGTGAAGAATTGTTGCATAGGTACATACATGGCAATGTAATTTGCGGCCTCCATACCCCCATCACCTACAACTGGCATTTCTCCCCATGTTACCCTCCCCAACCTCCCCACCCCCCACTGCCCCTACCCTAGCCCCCCACAACAGACCCCAGAGTGTTATGCTCCCCTCCCTGTGTCCATGTGTTCTTGTTGTTCAACACCTGCCTATGAGTGAGAACATGCGGTGTTTGACTTTCTGTTCTTGTGTCAGTTTGCTGAAAATGATGGTTTCCAGATTTATCCATGTCCCTAAAAGGACATGAACTCATTGTTTTTTACGGCTGCATAGTATTCCATGGTGTATATGTGCCAACTTTTCCTTGTCTAGTCTATCATCAATGGGCATTTGCGTTGGTTCCAGGTCTTTGCTATTGTAAACAGTGCCACAATGAACATACATGTGCATGTGTTTTTGTAATAGAACGATTTATAATCCATTGGGTATATACCCAGTGATGGGATTGCTGGGTCAAATGGAATTTCTACTTTTAAGTCCTTGAGGAATCGCCACACTGTCTTCCACAATGGTTGAACTAATTTACATTCCCAGCAACAGTGTAAAAGTGTTCCTATTTGTCCACATCCTCTCCAGCATCTGTTGTCTCCAGATTTTTTAATGATCGCCATTCTAACTGGCATGAGATGGTATCTCAATGTGGTTTTGATTTGCATTTCTATAATGACCAGCATTTTTTCATATGTTTGTTGGCCTCATGTATGTCTTCTTTTGAAAAGTGTCTGTTATATCCTTTGGCCATTTTTGAATGGGTTTTTTTTTTCTTGTAAATCTGTTTTAGTTCTTTGTAGATTCTAGATATTAGCCCTTTGTTCAGATGGGTAAATTGCAAACATTTTTTCCCATTCTGTTGGTTGCCAGTTCATGCTAATGATTGCTTCCTTTGCTGTACAGAAGCTCTGGTGTTTAATTAGATCCCATTTGTCTATTTTGGCTTTTGTTGCCGATGCTTTTGGTGTTTTAGTCATGAAGTCCTTGCCTATGCCTATGTCCTGAATTTCTAAGCAGAGGTTGCAGTGAGTTGAGATCATGCCTGCCCTCCAGCCTGAGCAACAGACCAAGACCCTGTCTCCAAACATGCATACATGCATACATACATGCATAAGAGAGAGAGTCTTCATGTCCTGCCTGAGCAGATCTCAGACTCCTGGCCTCAAGTGCTCCTCCCACCTTGGCCTCTTGGGGTGCTGGGATTGCAGGTGATCTACTGTACCCAGCCAAGAAGTGGAGCCTTCAAAATATGCCATCACTAAAATGAATAAAATAATATCTCTAATAATAGGCTTATTTTAAAGCTGAGAGAATGTTAGCAATTGAATAGCATTTTAAAAAGCCTCCAAACACTAGACATGCATGTAAAGCATGCAAACATCCTTATACATGGAAAGAAAATCTCTGAGTCAAAATAAATAAACAAATAAAAAGAAATCAGCATGATTGAAATAGTGTAAGCTGATTCTGAAGCACTGGCAACTTTAGAGTTATTTGCATTCTTAGTAACTTATGAGCTAGAGTTGTTATGGCTACACAAGGGATAGAAGAATGTCTTGACCTTCACAGGAAATAGAACTGTACAGCTGTCCACCCTAGATAAAATTTAGATTCTTAAAGTGCTATGTTGGTAAAAATATTAACTAGGAAAAAATTGCCCTCTGGCAAAGAGAAATGGTAAATAAACTTCTTGTTTCCATCCAGAAAATAAATGTCACAAGAAAAATTGCATGGTTTCATTCATAATTGATAATGATAACTTATTATCACACAGTATTGTCTTCATGTGCCTGTAGAGAATAATTTTATACTTTCTGTACAGAATGGGTAATATGGAGCAGATAAATTATTTAAAAATAGTCTCAGATAAGAGTGTTTTAGAGTCCTCAGCCAAAAGAAAACAATCGTTTTCCAAAGGAAGCACAAGACTCTCTCAAATAAGTCTTCATAAAAAATTATTTTAAGAAGGCACTATCGATGTATTTAATGGGAGAACTAACAATTCAAGAACTACAGATAATGTAAATATAGGGTAGAAAATATTAAATGAATATGTAAAAATATTTATAGAACTAGAATAGGACTTGAAAATATGAACTAAGGACATGATACTCTGGATCAAATAGATTTTCTTTAGAAATGATAGAAATAAAATCTCAAAGGAAGGAATAAATAGCAGGTTAGACACAGCTAGGAAAAAAAGCGAGTGAAGCAGAAGATAGCTAAATAAATTAACCAAAACAATTTTAAAAATCACAAATAGTTAAAGAAATAGGAAATAAGAAAAAGACATATGTTGAGAATTTCTAGCATAAGTCTAATCAAAATTGCAAAGAAAATCATAAGTAAAATGAAGAAGAACGCTTTTTATGAGATAATGATTGATAATTTTCCACACTTGAAATATAAATTATCTGATTCAGGAATCCCAATACATACTGATCAAGATAAATAAAATGAAGTCCACATTAAATAGCTGTTTAGTAAAACTAGAGAATTCAAAGGCCAAATAAAAAGTCTTAGTTTGTCTAGGAAGAAAAGATAGACACAAGACAATGACAAATTATACCATTAGCATCCTTCTCAAATACAAAATGGAAGCTAGGAGATAGTGGCATAATACAGCCAACATGATGAATAAAAATAATTGGCAAACTTTAATTTTATACCTTGCTAAAATATTATTTAAAATTAGAGTAAATTAGACAGTTCCAGAAAAATGAAACAGCTTACTGCCGAACACCATTACTAAAGAAACTATTACAATTTACATTTTATACAGAAGGACTGCAATTCAGAATAGGATGTGCTTAAAAGAGTAATAAATTAATAGGTATAAAATCTTTGCCCAGTTTATAGCTAGCACATAGTAAACACCCAATAATAAATGTTTTAAGTAGCAATACTAATAGTGGTAGCAGCAGAACCGAAGTAGTAGTAACAGTTGTTGTAGTGTTTTTCTAATAAAGATGACTAATAGTGTTTTTATGGCTTGGAGTCACTATCATTCACCTTACATATAATATCATGTGACACTGTTTTCATCTAAATGGAATTCATGTAAAGTACTACTAATTCAATCTCATCAGTATTTTCAATAACTGCACAGTCCTCTGTATTTCCAAAACCGCGGTCATAACCAACCGTTTTAATATAACACCCAAGATCTTACAAGAGTGCTTAGTAAGTTCCTCAGTTTCTTGTTTCATCTTCTACTTTCTATTCATCTAATGTTCAGGAGTTAATGCTGTCAAATTACTCAAATCATGAGAATCAAGACCTATAATGATGTCTAATTAGTGTATGTTCTCATATTAAATCAAAACCTCTAATAATTAGTCTGAAATAATTCTAGCAATTATCACTCTTTAATTCAGACATAGCCTCCTATTGATTTAGCATATATTCCATTCTAGCATGGAAAGCCCTTCTGTATTTTCCTAAAACACAACATTCCTTTTTTTTTTCTAAACCTTTATCTTCTTTCTTTACCCACCATCCTTCTACATTCTTCCTTTCATGGTCAGCATACTTTCCTCTAATTTAAACTACTTTTGCACTTCTTTGAAGTGTGGAAAGTTAGCCTATACGATTCTACTTATTCCAAATAATACACATTAAATCCTTTCATTATACCCTCAACTTTCATTAAATCTTCAATGAATGATTAAACTGAGCTCAATGAGTATAATATTAATATTTGGTTCATTTTATCATTTTCCAATCTTTTAGAAATAGTATTCCTTTTAGTGAGTATAGTATTATTCTATTAAATCAAATCAATCTCATTTTTATCATTATTCTGGACAGCAAGGAAAGACCAATCAGTGTAGAGTACTTAGCCCACTATTATTATAATAAATATTCATAATCAACTCTAATCAGAGACATCTTATAAAATCACCTTGCATAATATTAGTCTCTTTTGTTTAAACTGGGCAATTTTCTAAAAATAAAATAAGCCATGTTTGGAAATTACAAAAGTCTGAACAATAAAAGCATAGCTCTTTTGGAGGAGCTGTGCTATTTTCCCATAGGCTAAAAGTATTTATAAATTACATTTTCAAACACTGATTTAAAAAAAAAAACACTCTTTCAACTTTCTATTACAAACTGAGAGCATGTTTTGAGGAGCTAGGAAGTAAAAAGAAAACAATGGGCATAGGAGAGGAGAAAAAAAAGTTTTCCCTGACACCTCTCCACATATGTACCTAAAAAAAGAAATCAAAGATTGCATCTTCAATATACACCTCTGTCATGCTCATTTTGAGAGATCATCGGCACATGGTGTTATTCAATGAGTTGGGTTCTGTGATGGTTAATACTGAGTGTGGACTTGATTGTATTTAAGGATATAAAATACTGATCCTAGGTGTGTCTGTGAGGGTGATGCCAAAGGAGATTAACATTTGAGTCAGTGGATTGGGAAAGGCAGACCCACCCTTAATCTGGGTGGGCACAATCTAATCAGCTGCCAGCATGGCTACAATATATGCAGGCAGAAAAATTTGTAAAGAAGAGACTGGCCTAGCCTCCTGGCCTATATCTTTCTCCTGTGCTGAATGCCTCCTGCCTTCGAACATCAGACTTCAAGTTCTGCAGTTTTCAAACTCAAACTGACTCTCCTTATTCCTCAGCCTGCAGATGACCTTTTATGGGACCTTGTGATCATGTGAGTTAATACTTAATAAACTCTCCTTTATATATATGGAGATATATATATATATATATATATATATATGTAATATGTTGATGTTATATATCTCATATATATATATATATATATATATATATATATATATTCCATTAATTCTGTCCCTCTGGATAACCCTGACTAGTACAGATTCAATGGGTTTAATTGTATGTCCCCAAAAGATATGTCAAAATCCTAATTTCCAATACTTATGAATTCATCCTTATCTGGAAACAGGATCTTTGTAGATATAATTGAGTTTTGATGAGGTCATGTTGAATTAGGTGTTCCCTGATCCAATATGACTAGTGTCCTTACGAGAAGAGAAGGCAGGAGCCTGAGGCAGAGGACCATTAGACCCCAGGAAGTTGAGGCTGTGGTAAGCCAGGATTACACCACTATTCTCCAGCCTGAGTGACAGAGTGAGATTCTGACTGTACATAAAGTAAGAAAAAGAAAAAAGAGAAGAGACCAGATACAGAATAAAAGGGGAGATCACTACATGACAACAGAGTCAGAGATGAAAGGACTGAAGCTGTAAGTCAAGGCAGAGCAAACATTAACAGCAAACCACGAGAAGCTAGAAGCAAGAAGGGATTATTCCCTACACATTTCAAAGGAGGTGTGGTTCTGCCAACATCTTGGTTTTGGACTTCCAGCCTTCAAAACTGTTAAAAAGTAAATTTCTAAATATAGGATTACATGAAAAGAACAAATCTACATTTAATCAGTGTACCTGAAAGTGTTGGAGAGAATGAAACCAAGTTAGAAAACACTCTTCAGGATGTTATCCAGAACTTCCCCAACCTAGCAAGGCAAGCCAACATTCAAATTCAGGAAATACAGAGAACATCACAAAGATACTCCTTGAGAAGAGCAACCCCAAGACACATAACTGTCAGATTCATTTCCTTCCTTGAAATGAAGAAAAAAATGATAAGGGTAGCCAGAGAGAAAGGTCAGGTTACCCACAAAGGGAAGCTCATCAGACCAACAGCAGATCTCTTGGCAGAAACTCTACAAGCCAGAAGAGAGTAGGGGCCAATATTCACCATTCTTAAAGAAAATAATTTTCAACCCAGAATTTCATATCCAGCCAAACTAAGCTTCATGAGCAAAGGAGAAATAAAATCCTTTACAGACAAGCAATTGCTGAGAGAGATTCTGTCAGTATCAGGCCTGCCTTACAAGAGCTCCTGAAGGAAGCACTGAACGTGGAAAGGAAGAACTGGTATCAGCCACTGCAAAAATATACCAAATCGTAAAGACTATCGACACTATAAAGAAACTGCATTAACTATCAGGGCAAAATAACCAACTAGCATCATAATGGCAGGATCAAATTCACACATAACAATATTAACCTTAAATGTAAATGGGCTAAATGCCGCAATTAAAAGACACAGACTGGCCATTTGGATGAAGAGTCAAGGCCCATCAGTGTGCTGTATTCAGGTGACACATCTCACATTCAAAGACACACATAGGCTCAAAATAAAGGGATGGAGGAATATTTACCAAGAAAATGGAAAGTGTAAAAAGCAGGGGTTGTAATCTTAGTCTCTGATAAAACAGACTTTAAATCAACAAAGATCAAAAAACACAAACAAGGACATTTCACAATGGTAAAGAGATCAAGGCAACAAGAAGAGCTAACTATCCTAAATATATATGCACCCAATACAGGAGCACCCAGATTCATAAAGCAAATTCTTAGAGACCTACAAAGAGACTTAGACTCTCACACAATAATAGTGGGAGACTTTAACATGCCACTGTCAATATTAGACAGATCAACAAGACAGCAAATTAACAAGAATATCCAGAACTTGAATTCAGCTCTGAACCAAATGGACCTAACTGACATCTACAGAACTCTACACTCCAATCAACAGAATATACATTCTTCTCAGTACCACATTGCACTCATCCTAAAATTGACCACATGATTGGAAGTAAATCACTCCTCAGCAAATGTAAAAGAACAGAAATCACAACAACCAGCCTCTCAGACCACAGTGCAATCAAATTAGAACTCAAGATTAAGAAACTCACTCAAAACCGCAAAACTACATGGAAACTGAACAACCTGCTCCTGAATGACTACTGGATAAATAACGAAATGAAGGCAGAAATAAAGATATTCTTTGAAACCAATGAAAACGAAGACACAATGTACCTGAATCTCTGGGACACATTTAAAGCAGTGTATAGAGGGAAATTTATAGCACTAAATGCCCACAAGAGAAAGCAGGAAAGATCTAATATAGACACCCTAATGTCACTAGAGAAGCAAAAGCAAACAAATTCAAAAGCTAGCAGAAGACAAGAAATAGTTCTAAGATCAGAGCAGAACTGAAGGAGATAGAGACACAAAAACCCTTCAAAAAAAAAAAAATCAAAGAAACCCTGAGCTGGTTTTTTGAAAAGATCAACAAAATAGACAGACTGCTAGCCAGACCAATAAAGAAGAAAAGAGAGAAGAATCAAACAGATGCAATAAAAAATAATAAATGGGATATCACCACTGATCCCATATAAATACAAACTACCACCAGAGAATACTATAAACACCTCTATGCAAATAAACCAGAAAATCTAGACGAAATGGACAAACTCATGGACACTTATACTCTCCCAAGACTAAACCAGGAAAAAGTCGAAACCCTCAACAGACCAAAGCAAGTTCTGAAATTGAGGCAGCAATTAATAGCCTACCAACCAAAAAAGAGTCAGGACCAGACAGTTTTACAGCCAAATTCTATCAGAGGTACAAAGAGAAGCTGATACCATTCCTTCTGAAACTATTCCAAACAACAGAAAAAGAGGGACTCTTCCTTAACTCATTTTATGAGGCCAGCATCATCCCAATACCAAAACCCAGCAGAGACACAACTAAAAAAGAAAATTTCAGGCCAATATCCATGATGAACACTGATGCAAAAATCTTCAATAAAATACTGGCAAACCAAATCCAACAGCACATCGAAAAGCTTATCCACCATAATCAAATCAGCTTCATCCCTGGATGCAAGGCTGGTTCAACATATACAAATCAATAAACGTAATCCATTACATAAACAGAACCAAAGACCAAAACCACATGACTATCGCAATAGATGCAGAGAAGACCTTCGACAAAATTCAACAGCCCTTCATGATAAAAATATCTCAATAAACTTGGTACTGATGGAATGTATCTCAAAATAATAAGAGCTATTTATGACAAACCCACAGCCAATATCATACTGAATGGGCAAAGGCTGGAAGCATTCCCTTTGAAAACTGGTACAAAACAAGGATGTCTTCTAGCACCACTCCTATTCAGCATAGTATTGGAAGTTCTGGCCAGGGCAATCAGGCAAGAGAAAGAAATAAAGGGTATTCAATTAGGAAAAGAGGAAGTCAGATTGTCTCTATTTGCAGATGACATTATTGTATATTTAGAAGACCCCATTGTCTCAGCTCAAAATCTCCCTAAGCAACTTCAGCAAAGTCTCAGGATACAATGTGCAAAAATCACAAGCATCCCTATACACCAATAACAGACAAACAGAGCCAAATCATGAGTGAACTCCCATACACAATTGCTACAAAGAGAATAAAATACCTAGGAAACCAACTAACAAGGGATGTGAAGGACCTCTTCGATGAGAAAAACAAACCTGCTCAAGGAAATAAGAGAGGTCACAAACAAATGGAAAAACATTCCATATTCATGGCTAGGAAGAATTAATGCTCTGAAAATGGCCATACTGCCTAAAGTAATTTATAGATTCAACACTATCCCCATCAAGCCACTGTTGACTTTCTTCACAGAATTGGAAAAAAATACTTTAAATTTTATATGGATCCAAAAAAGAGCCTACATAGCCAAAACAATCCTAAGCAAAAAGAACAAAGCTAGAGGCACCATGCTACTTGACTTGAAACTATACTACCAGGCTACAGTAATCAAAACAGCATGGTACTGGTACCAAAACAGATATATAGATCAATGGAACAGAACAGAGGCCTCAGAAGTAAATGCCACACATCTGCAACCATCAACCATCTGATCTTTGAAAAACCTGTCAAAAACAAGCAATGGGGAAAGGATTCCCTATTTAATAAATGGTGTTGGGAAAACTGGCTAGCCATATGCAGCAAGCTGAAACTGGATCCCTTCCTTAAACCTTATACAAAAATTAACTCATGATTCATTAAAGACTTAAATGTAAGACCTAAAATTATAAAAACCCTGCAAGAAAACCTAGGCAATACCATTCAGGACATAGGCATGGGCAAAGACTTCGTGGCTAAAACACCAAAAACAATGGCAACAAAAGCCAAAGTAGACAAATGGGATCTAATTAAACTCCAGAGCTTCTGTACAGCAAAAGAAACTATCATCACAGTGAACAGGCAATCTACAGAATGGGAGAAAATTTTTGCAATCTATCTATCTGACAAAGGACTAATATCCAGAATCTATAAAGACCTTAAACAAATTTACAAGGAAAACACGACCCCATGAAAAAGTGGGTGAAGGATATAAACAAACACTTCTCAAAAGGAAGCATTTATACAGTCAACAAATATATGCAAAAAAACCCATCCATCACTGGTCATTAGAGAAATGCAAATCAAAACCACAGTGAGATACCATCTCACACCAGTTACAATGGCAATCATCAAAAACTCAGGAAACAACAAATGCTGGAGAGGATGTGGAGAAATAGGAATGCTTTTACACTGTTGGTGAGAGTGTAAATTAGTTCAACCATTGTGGAAGACAGTGTGGCGATTCCTTAAGGATCTAGAACTAGAAATACCATTTGACCCAGCAATCCCATTACTGAGTATATACCCAAAGGATTATAAATCATTCTATTTTAAAGACACATGCACATGTACATTTATTGCAACACTGTTCACAATAGCAAAGACTTGGTACTAACCCAAATGCCCATCAATGATGGATTAAAAGAATGTGGCACATATACCCTATTTTTGTGGAGCCATAAAAAAAGCTAAGTTTACGTCCTTGGCAGGCACATGGATGAAGCTGGAAACCATCATTCTTAGCAAACTAACAGAAAAACAGAAAATCAAACACTGCATGTTCTCACTCATAAGTGGGAGTTAAACAATGAGAACACATGGACACAGGGAGGGGGACATCACACACCAGGGCCTCTTGGGGGTTGGGGGACTAGGGCAGGGAGAGCATTAGGAGAAATACCTAATGTAGGTGACAGGGTGATAGATGCAGCAAACCACCATGACACATGTATACCTATGTAACAAATCTGAATGTTCTGCACATGTATCCCAGAAATTAAAGTATAATTTAAGAAAAAAGTAAATTTTTGTTGTTTTAAGCCATGTGGTTTGTGATACTTTGCTATGGAAGCACTAGAAAACTAATACAAAGGGAATACATGCACTTCATTTTTGCAAAATGATGCATCTAAGTAAAACATTTTAAAATGTACTCTGTGTCTCAACTTTGATTGCTAAAGCACCGAAAAATTATTCGGCTGCTGAGCTGCTTCACAGGAGTTTGAGCCAATGCTATTAAAATTCACATTCACAGTAAAAGTTAAGTAATCTAGGGACCAGCTTTCCAGAATATCAAGCTTCTCTAATGACTGCTGAACTAAATGTTGTCAAGGTTAAAATGTAATCAATTTAAGGAGCAAAAAACGCAGCTCCCCTATATGCTGAGGAAGAGAGACATACTGCCAAGAGGATCTGAAGCACCAAAGATTAAATCCAATTGATGGGAGTTGTCTGTGAAAAGTCATCCCTTCCATACAAGACTGAGAAGTGAGGCAGAAGTGGCAGGAGGCCAGAGAAACAAGAAAACTGGAGATCAGCAATTGCAGCAACTAGAAATGGTGCTAGAGCAGAGAGCAGTGAGCAGTGAACACGGAGGTGTGTGAATCAGTGATGAAGGAAGAGAATGAAAAACAAAGAGAGGCAGTTCTGCAGCACAGAAAGTAGCAAGGATCCTTTAGGCTTCACATCTGATGGCCTCACTCTCTCAAGGACACACAGAAGATGGCTGTCAGCTTTGCAGAATAAGTAGGCAGATATGCAGGGAGGTATTGCCTGAAAGCGATTAGAATCTCAATTGCCCAGTGAACAAGCCAAGCTAAGAGAATACCAACGTTCAGTAGCTTACTTTCCTGTGTCACTCTACTAGTCACTTCTAAAAGAAGACTCAACAATGACTAAAATGTTGGGTCATTTTCCTGCCTATATTAGCTGACTGATTCTACATGCACATTTCAATCCATTTCAAACATAAAATTGTATTAGAATCCTGCTTTAATGAGAAAACAGATTCACATGGACTCAGTATACAAAAGTTTTAAATAAACAACTTAAAAATGAAATGTTTAATGTTATTTAGTCCAGATTTAAAGGCAAATACTAAAAGGCTTTTTAGGTGATGATACTGAAGTTTTGATTGAGGAAAAGAGGACCAATAAATAATAAGCCCAGATGATTGTGAAGAATTTTTAAAAAGGGGAAACAAAGCATTGCCCTGATAGATATCAATATTTATTAATAAGCTATGGTAACTAAATCAAAGTGGTATACATATAGAAATTGACCAATGGAGTAGAACAGGGAGCCTGAAACGGCTCAACTTACATATATGCAAATGTGACTTCTGACAAACAGGGGGTGCATAGACTGTTTAATAAGTAGTGCTAAATATTGACTCTGAATAGGAAAATTAATGAAACTAGATTTTAATTCAAAAAGTAAAAAGCCAAAGATAAAGACTTAAATGTAAAAGCAAAACTTTTAAACATTTAGCAAAATATTTAAGGATATATATTTACCATATTGAGACAGAAAAAAAATTTCTTAAATAGGACATATATACCATAAAGACCAATGCAATTAACTGTACTTTTAAGAAAAAATTTGTACAACAATAGGCATAAGCAAAATGAAAATATTAGTCATGTACTGAAGAGGGGTATATTTGCAAAAATAATACATAAAATACAAAATTTGGATACTAAAATATAAGAATCATTCTTTTAGATGATAAACAACTCAATGAAAAAGAAGACATAACAGCAAACCTGAATGACTAATAAAGATATGAAAAGCATACCAACTGAAGAAATGATAATTAAAATAACAGTAGGATATAATTTTGCACCCGTAAGATTTGGAACCTTCGAACTCTAATAAAATTAATCAAGGACATTGAAAACAGGAAATCTCATATCCTACCGGGAAGTGTGTACATGGTTACAACTACTTCAGAGAATATCTTGGCAATATCTACTAAAGATAAATGGTAGATACTCTAGGACTCATCAATTCTACTTTTAGTCAGCCTATAATAAAAAAAGGCAAAGATCTAAGAACAAATCAGTGTAATTGCCCCAGGAAAGAAAGTTCCAGGGTAACTCTAAGAACTTACGCTTATTGATGAGCTGCATTATTTAACAATTCTACTTTTAAATAAATTCCTACAAGACACTCTCATACATCTCCACAAGGAAATGTGCACAAGAAATCGTTTAGTGCAGTTGTGTGTTTCAAGCAAATCTTGGAAACATCTCAAAATTTCAACAGTAAGAAAATAGTTAATTTGTGTGTCCAATGGAACAAGGAATTTATAAATAATGAATTAGTTTAGAAAAATGCAACTAGCTTAGAAAATGAACTAGTTTAGAAAAAATGAAAATGGCAAACAATACATTCAATATATTACTAATGAAGATATTAAAGAAATTTCAAATAATATGTATTATTTATGAATGGATGCGTATATGGCAAAAATAAAATCAAAAGATTCTTCATAGCAAGACTGCTCTATGGTAGAGGTGAAGAAAGAGAAAGAGGCCAGGCGTGGTGGCTCATGCCTGTAATCTCAGCACTTTGGTAGGCCGAGGCAGGCGAGTCACCTGAGGTCAGGAGTTTGAGACCAGCCTGGCCAACAAGGTGAAATCCCATCTCTACTAAAACTACAAAAATTAGCGGGGCATGGTGGTGTGCACCTGTAATCCCAGCTCTGTGAGGGTGCTAAGGCAGGAAAATCGCTTGAACCTGGGAGGCAGAGGTTGCAGTGAGCCGAGATCGTGTCACTGCACTCCAGCCTGGGCAACAGAGTGGGATTCTGTCTCAAAAAAATAAAAAATAAATATATAAAAAAATAAGGAGAAAGACAGCTCTTCCAGGAATATCTGCTTGTCTTGTTTTACTGGTTCCTATTTGGCAATTACATGATGATATAGTGATCCACCAGTAGGAGTACACTGGCTTTTCTAGCGACACGCAATGAGAAGAGAGAAATCAAGTTTTACTAAGTGGCAGGATTTTCCTCACCAGCTTTCTGAGATGATTGCAGTCCTCCAGGTTAAGGTCTGAAGAATGTGTTTTCTAGAAAGGGTAATGATTACTAGATTTCTAGAAAGGGTAATGATTACTAGTTTCTAATTGACAATTTTCACTAAATTTCACTCTCGAGGGAAAGAGAAGGATGCTGAAAACATTACTTTTGACTAGGCAAGAAGTCTAACAAAGGCAGGAATTCCTGTGTAGTAAAGGGAAAGAAAAAAAGGCATGGGGTTCTTAGGGCTAATTCCCAAAGATAAGCAGGCAGGAGTGGACCTTAGGGCAATGGCCCTGGAAGACAAAGCTTTGCTGCTTCACTATTTTGCCTAGGGCTGGCCTACCTTTCTGATATAACTCTATGTTTTCGGCAACAGTAAAAGTTCTCTTGTGATCCATGGAATAGGTTTAGAAAAATGCAGCTTGGCAAATGATATGTCCAATATAATACTCTTAATGTAAATATTAAAGAAACTCTGACCAATTGGAATATCGAGCTTTTGAGTAAATTCTCAAAATCTAATGCTGGAAGACGGTCCAGGAAACGACACGCCTTAGATCCTTTCTGTTTGTATTTGGTGAGCTTCGTAATTTATATGTACACTACTATGTTTACAAATTTACCTTTCCTAAGTCTTTAATGTTGGCTAATATTTAAATCAGTTTCATTTTCTAAGAACAAAACAAAAAGGGGATAACTGTAATCAGTAGCAATGGAAAACAAATAAGATTTAAAATGTACAAGAACAGTAAAAAGACAATGGTCGATGGAGAAATGCCTGGGTATACTGTTGACAGGGTCACATCTGGTATTGGCATTCTTGAATAACCACTGTGAAGCCTCGTACAGACATACAGGAAGCCGTCAACAAATGCTCATCCAGTTAATATTCATTGATTCAGGAATGCATGTACTGTGACTCAATGCTGAAATGAAATCACAAGCAGGCCTGCTTTTGTTTGTGTGCACGTGAAGACAAAGGGCTGATGCTCAGTCTATCACAAGGTCTCTTGCAGCAAAATAAAGCATGAAACAAACAATGACTAAACTATCCATATAAAGATAATGGCCAGAAACTGCACACCAGAAAACTGTCAAGTTATTAAAGGCCAGGAAAGACAAAAAAAACAGGCCATGTCAATGTACGTGGCATAATATTTACAGGAGAAAGCATATTTGTAATTTAATAGCCCCTAGAAATTAGCATCCTCAGGTTGAAGTTAAGGAAAAAGTATAGGCAATTCTGTTAATCCGACAAATCTGCCAGAAAAATCCAGAGCACAGGATTAGTAAATGCTTTATAAAATCAGAGAGGCCGCAATCCAAGTCAGAACATTCACCACAGGAAACTAATCATGTATTGTTTCAGGTAATAGTTATGGAACACTTGCAAATTCCTCTAGGAAGTGGAGGAGTGTTTTCCTTTCACAGTTTGTTGCATATGGAACATGGCCATAGGAGACACAGACCATTCAGTTCATTTCAGAATTGTGCCAAGTGTGACAGATGAGACTGAAGTTAGGGGTGTCTCACATAGTGAATAAGTATGAGACCAAACCTAAAAGCTTAACAGGAAAATGACGATAAGCACTTTATTTTAGAGCCAAAAACTTGAGAGAAAAATGCTTTAAAGACAAGTGAACTACAGTGTGGTTTCATACACCTGAGAAGGTTATTAAAGAAAACTGGAAATATTCAAGTATCAAATAGAAAACCCAACAAAATACAGAAATTACTCATCATCTGCTGGCCATTTACTAGAGCATTTGTAACGATTTAGAGGCCAAAATAAGTAAGCAGGAAATACAAATAAATATTGGAATTCAAACTTTTTTTTCAATTGAAGGATCGAAGATTAAAATTACCCTGGTAACCATTTAAAAAACTGTGTACGCTCAGTGCATAAACATCGAGAACAAAAGAATCCATCTACAAAAATGACAGCACGAATTGGAAATGAGGCATGAGGAAACAGCTGAATTACCAATTACCTCGCAACAATCTTTACAAAGGAAAAGCTAGAGCACTACCCAAATGAGTTAACATATTTCCTGATATGATTTTGGAGTTAAATTGTATTAAGGCAAAATTGTGGGAAGGATTCAGTGATTCTTAAGCCATGTGAAGTAACACAGATGGAAGCATACTTTGTTTAAGAACATTAAAAAAAGTATTTGAAAAGGAATTCTGGGCTGTTAGAGTTAAGGGAATGAATCATGCAAGACTTTAAAATGAAAACACTGTAAATATGATTAGGCTGGAGTTATCATAAAATAAAATTTGAAAAACAACTTTAGAATAATTATAATATATGTACCTTGAGGAGAAAGAAAATTCTGATTTTCCTTAATTCCAAATTTAATATTTTTTAGCCTAAGGAGTAAAACCAAAGTTTAACAGTTCATGTAAAAAAAAATCTTAATTCACTGGTAGAAACTTGTAAGTTTATAATGAGAAAACAGAATTTTGTTCTCAAATAGAATGATTAATCAAACTATAGCAATTTGGCCTGAGCTTGTATTGATCAAAAAGACAGCGATTTATGGTTTTCAAAATTATGCATTGAGAAGAGAAAAAAGAGGGGCGGGGACAAGAATGGCAATGTCGTATTTGTAATTAAATGTATTTAGACAAGCCAGCTACCACTAGCACCCATTTCAATTATCATGAATAATTTTAATATTTCATAACATACATATCCTACACAACACCAAGCTTAGTGTTCCTGCAGGTGCGGAATAATAAAATACATTTGAAGACTCACAGGGTTACTCTCTGAGAAGCGTCAGTAGATGGTAATAGGAACCAGGCATCAGATCGAACCTGGGCAGGTGGCATTTAATTTGTAGCCTCCATAAACACCAGGGCCATTCTTTTTATAGCCTGCATTTGTCATTTTGAACGGGAGCTGGGAGCTCCAGCTTTCTGCTTCCTGCTCCTGGACCAGCTTGTCAGACACCTCAGGTGAGAAGCCATATTGCTTTCATTATCTTCCTGGGGTGGATCACAACATCAAGTTCAGGTGAGCATTAAATAATCACTCGTGGATGATGATTGCCAAGATCAGACCTGGGCAACACTGTGAAGTAGACCAAGTTTCCCTTTGAGAGTCCTAGGATTCCTGTTTTGTTTTTGAAATTTTTTTAGCCCACTCCACTTCTCTTTTTAGGCATCCACTGGGCTATGATTCCCTACCACCAACCTGTATTCTACCACCTTCTACTGTGGAGCAGATGCTGCCATGCCTGGCCCATCTGCCTCAGAACTTCCCTTTGCCCTGCCTGCCCACTTCCAAGTCAGTGCCAGGACTCTTTTTCTATGGCTGTCTTTCTGGAGTCCAAAGTGGAAGCAGAAGAGAAATACACCCTGCATCCTCTGCCAGCCTGTCACCAATGAAAGGAGTTGATAATACACTGAATAAATACTCCATCTCCCTTTAGTATTCTTGTAGGATAACTTGAGACATGTTCCACATTGCACCCCAGAGGTTCCCAGGTACATACAGAAGCTGTGCTGGCTCCCTGCCCTTGTCTATCTTAGTCTCCAGGTCCCCACAGTCTCCTAAATAAACTACTTGTACAGAAATCCTTTTCTCAGGGTCAGCTTCTAGCAGAACTGAGACCTAGCCAATCAAGGCTTGATATCATTAAATGGAATAAGGTCCGTTATACCTTAACATGCATTTAGGCCATGTTTTACTTACTTATCAATAATTTGCATTTTTAAAAATCTTCCTACAAGGAATATACATTCATCTTTTTCTAAAACAGACATGAGTAAGCAAGTGAATAAAAGACATTTTATAGGGGAAGGTTTTTACATAAGAATAAGCAGTTTCCTTCTGTATTCCTCCTACAGAGCTAGCTCTAATAATCAAAATGTGAGATTCAACTATGTGAACTAAGGATAACGTGTTCCTTTTCAAGTAGGCATATCTCAACGGTTCTCATTCTTCAGGCAGAAACTGATCCCTCTTCAATAATTCATAAGGGCGGGGTATGTTTGAAAACATTGCACTTAAACACATCAGTAAGTCCACCAAGGAAAGACTCAATTCAGATGGAGGCTTCTGACAGTTCTTCGGTCAGTCTAATCAAAGTGGGCAGTTCACCTGGGCAATTCAAACAACTATCCCACTTCACACCAGTGGTTCTCAATCTTAAGAGTCCATCAGAGTCACCTGGAAGGCCTGTGAAAACAGATTTTTGTGTCAATGGATCTGGGATGGGGCAGAGAATTTGCATTTCTAATAGTTCTCAGGTGATGCTGATGTTAGTTGAAGAAGCATGCCTTGAAAACCAGAGCTAATATGTGGCAGATAATTCTTATATTCTCCTCTCAAACAATGTGTCTTTAAATTCAACAGACTCTTGCATTTCCTTCAGCAAACACTTAGTCCAAGAGCAGACACTTTATTCCTAGGATTTTCCTCCTTTTTGCTTTACCGGCTGGCTGAAAGGTAATGCCATTACTTTGCGACTGATCTTTAAGTTTTTCCAGTATTCTGTCCTGCTTGCTAAACTCACCTTCTCCTTTAAGACATCACTCTGTGTAGTAAAAGTAAATTATCTACATTCATTTTACAGTGAAGGTAATTTTCTGCCAGGCAATGAGTGAGTATGACCAACGGGGCCTCATTTTTAGTTGTATCTGAATTATTTTGCACTGCTGTAGCTTATAAAGGGGCAAAAATAAAATGCCATAATAATCACAATGGATATGTCTCAAAATGATGCATTTTAGGTTTACTGGCAAACAGGACATTAGGCAATGTGTTGAAAGTCTTTTCTATATAGAAATGAGAAACCAAAAATAAAGGACCTTCAGGTTATTTTAATATTAACAACTTGAATAAAATTTAACTTCATTAAAGATTTTTAATGAAAAGAACTGATGCAGGTTATTACTTTCTCATTGCTTTCTTTTAACCTTATATGTAAGTTATTGCTTATACTCTATATCACAATATATTTAAGATAATATAACTAAAAGGCAATCATTAAAGAAGAGACCAACAGAGAAAAGAATGCATAAGACAGTTTGTTTTAGACTCAAGAACATAATGCTTTAGGTGGACCAGATAAAAATTACAAAAATATAATTTGGTTTTCAGAAAATAAAACAAGTAATACCAACTTGCTTTGACATAATTCCAACTGTGGAAACCTTATGTAGGGTTGTTGGTATTTACCAGGCAATTCTTCTCACGTGACTACATGACAGAATAAAAATCACTCATTCCAAATCCTTTTTCTTTTCATATTCCTTTGCCTCTATATTGTTTCTCTTGTTGAAGCATAAGACATTAAAAAAATATGTATTTGTGCCCAAGTGTACAGAATGACACATATTCCTTTCAGGGGGATCTACAGAGTTGTTTCTATTTATGGTAGAAGTCTCTAGGTAAGTTCTGGTTGTAAAGTCAGTTTCTGGCTGCAGATGTCTCTTCAGGTAGATGATGAAGTGTTCCATCTGGCATGCTCCTTGGTCATCACCCATATGCAGGTTCACTGCTCCTTGAACAAGAGGTTCATCAGTTTGCATCAAGTAAGTGACTCCCCACTCCCATAGGCTTGCTAATATTCTGGATGACTCCTTGTGGATTTTCCATCTGCAAGCCAACTACATTTTGCTCAACTTTCAGCTTATGCTTATCAAAATATTCTAATTACTTGCTTTGAAAAAATTACAATCTAATTGTTATGTAGGTAATTCAGTTTTGGTTACATACCATAAAGCCACCAGAGCAGTCTAAACTTGAGACATTATTCCATGCTTGAAAAAATATAATTTCCTTGAAAAACATCATGTGGACTTATGTCATAAGCCTGGATGTTGTTAATAAAGTGGCCAGTGTCTCTGAAGCCAGTTTAATGACTCTCCCTCTCTTCCTGAGTCTGGATGTGATCTGATTATCTTCTTTCATTGAATTATACTGCTGTTTAAGGCCAATTGAAAAGTTGTCCCAAGAAGCCACTCTTTCCTTGATGATTGTGTTTGGAGGTGATTACATTTGTGAACTCAGAAAGAAGCCTACACACCGAGCCCTTGTTGAAATGAATGAAGGAGGTTGAAGGTAATGGAAGAAGTTTTGACATTTATCTGATAAATTTCTCATATAAGCACGTGTTCAGATGCAAAAACACATACATTTTCCTGTTCTTTGGCATTATGACTTGTGACACTCTGTGCTCCATTCCTTGCTGGATCCCAGAAGACACACAAATATGAAGATGATAGAGGCTGCCCTTGCTCCAGGAGGCCACGAGTACTTGCTTGGTTTGGTTGAGGCCAAAGAGCATTTATCTTGGATCCCTATAACTGCCCTCTACTCTAATTACCAAAACTGTGGAACTACAGGGACAGCTAAGTTATAAGAAACAACATTTACCCTCCAGCCACATAACTTGTGGCTGTGACCCAATATATCCTTTCTCTTTTTGCATCCTGATAATTTCATCAGAGTGTTACCAAAATTTCTTATGGGCATGAAATGCCCCTTAGTTTCCAATACTCTTTCTCAAAATAATACTTACGAAAGAAGAAATACACCATGTAGATGGCCACTTACAAAATCTTAATGATTCAAGTAATTACAGTTATTTTTTCTTTTTATTTTGTATTGGCTACTATAAATATGCAGAATAATGCATAGACTAGAATATCTAACATCTAATTATTTTTACTTGCCAACATATAGGCCACTTTGTGTATAGGATATATTTTGTAAGATAGTCTTTTTGTATTTATAGAAATGAGTCCATGAGACCCAAATGAAACAATGCAAAGGGTGGTGATGGTACTTGTAGTTTTTCCATCACATTATAATATCATATAAGATGTAGCATTACTAAATTATATAATGACATATTGATATTTACAGCATTATATTATGATAGAGCAATCCTCATTTATCCAAAGTAATCAGAAATGGAGTATTTGCGTCTTCTAAATGCTTCTGATCCTCAGGGCTTAGTCCCAAGCTTCTTCACTTTTTTCTCTCTCTACATTTTTTTTTTCCTAGATCAACTTAGCTGTCTATATGACTTTAAATATCATCTATATATTTCCTAAATTTGTATCTCCAGTTCTTACCTTGCCTCTGAATTTCAAATTTATATTTCCCATTATTTTGTCTATATCCATTTTAGTGTCATAGGGGCTTCTTAATCTCGAACTGAAATCTGCATTCTATCCTCTCCCTTGCTACTCAAGCCTGTTCCTCACCTTGTCTTCTTCCTTTTAGTAATGGCAACACTATCTCCTTCAGTTGCTCAAACCAGATAATTAGAATTCATCTTTCATTTTCCTTTCCCCACTTAACCTCCATATGTTATATACATCACACTTCCCTTAATCACCACTGTCACCATTTTGGACCACTGCTTATATCACATAGACTATTTTTAAAAAATCTCACTGGTACACCACAATTTCTACTTCAATGAATTTTCAACATGGCAGAGTAATCTGAATTTGACAGCACCATCACTTTAAAGTCCTGTAATGGCATCCATTGACTGCTTCCTTCTACTGCACTATGTTCCATTCTATGTTGCTCTCTGTCTCTCTTACACCAACAACAACAGTTCTCTGGAGCCGGGATCTCCCTCTGTCACCCACGCTGGAATGCAGTGGCACAATCCTAGCTCTTGGCAGCCTTGAACTCCTGGGCTCAAGCGATCTTCTCATCTTAGCTTCCTGAGTAGACAGGACAACAGATGCATTCCACCATGCCCAGCTAATTTTTAAATTTTTGTAGACATGGAGTTTTGCTATGTTGCCGAAGCTTGTGTCGAACCCTTGTCCTCAAGCAATCCTCCCATCTCAGCCTCCCAAAGTGCTGGGATTACAGGTGTGAACCACTATTCCTGGCACTAAAATATATGTAATAAAAAACATGAAAACAAAACACAAGAAATAAGAAATGTAGAGGAAATTGAAAATAAATTATATTTGATATAAAAACCAGACCAAAACAAGATGACCTTTCTTTGATGATTTAGAAGGTGTTATCTGTATCACAAAGCATCTCAGTGCATCCTATTGATTTTTAGGCATCTATGGTAGCTATACAATGTAGGACCTTTGGGTTCAATCTCACTTGACCCTATAGAATATTCTACATTTCAAAAATATCTTGTGGAAGATCATTTAGATTGATTTCACTTTTATCTAAGTTGAAAAAACAATGTCAGCTGTTTGCCAAACTTGACTAAATTTTGAGAAAGTAAGGGAATTAATAATACTGAGTAGTTTTCAGACTCATAAGCACTGGGGCAGTGGGTCAGCTCCCGAAAAGACAACCGGGAAATATAAGACGTGGTTCTAACTGTTCTAAAACTAATGTCTCATCCTAAGATTGATTGTGACACTCTTCAAAAACACCCTATGACCCCAGAACAGCCCATGGATACATTCATTTATTGGCTCATGCAACTACTAAAAGTTATTTCCAACTATGGTGAGCCATGCTTCAGGCATGATAACCGCAAAATAAATTGAACAAAAGAAAAAAGGAAGATGGTGTTTAGCCTCTGGGTGACTCAGAGAAACCATATCGGGCAGCAGCACGTTGTGAAAACAACTTTTATCCACATCAAAACTGGACTCCAGGGGAGATCTGATATAGACACCACTATTTGGGCTCTCGGATGTTCAAAACCTCAAGCATGGTAGATTGCTAAAAAGATAAAGTCTGGGCTATGTCTGTTTTCATTTCTCCCTACATGCTTTTCAAGATCTCATCTTATTTCCTTTCCGTCTTGTAAGTGTGATTTCTGCCGCCTTTTTCCTAAACAGACACAGGTCCTTGGATTTAGCACTGTTTTGGCTTCTTGGAGAGTCTTTACATTCAGTTGTCAGGGGTAAACACACTTCTTCAATCTTTCCAAGTAAGACTAAATATAAAACCCAGTAGTAGGGTTGTTATCTACCCAGAGCAACTGGTGATACTTGCAAGGTGGGGTAAGGAAGAAGATTGGAACGTGACAAAAAACGTAATGTTCTATGTCATTTTCTATTGCCGATACATATATAGTTGCATTTCAGTATTGTTACAACAATGAAGAGATGGCAAATTTGTAGGTAAACGATAAAATTCTCCAGGGTTATAGCTGAATATATAGAATAGAGTTTGATCACAGACTCTATGAACTTTTAAGCTTTTATCTCTGTTTCTCTGAATGTTTAAGAGGTATGCCATACATATAGTCCATGTAATGGGTTGGTTGTATTTTTTTTTTTAATGGGGTCTCACTCTGTCACCTATGCTGCAGTACAGTGGTGCCATCTCAGCTCATTGCAACCTCTATCTCCTCGGCTCAAGTGATTCTCCCACCTCAGCCTCCCAAGTAGCTGGGACTCCCATGTGCAACACCATGCTTGGTTATAGTTCTGTCTCTTAAACAGTTCATAATCGGAAGATTTTTAAAATGTAAAGCCTTTTTATCATTCAGAGACTTAATAGATATTCACAAATTTCCTATAATTTTTCCACTTATGTCCTACACCCAGGTAATAAAATAATAAGTAAAGACACACGTGGCTTAGGCCCTCTGGGTCTTTCCATCTACTAGGGAAGACAGGCAGATAAGCCAGTAAGCAAATAAAACTAGTGAAAAGTTGCAACAGAGACAAAAGTTGCTCTGTTGTGATGCTATGATGGAAGCATCTGACCCAGGTAATGTTGTTAAGGAACTTTTCCCTGTGGAAATGACATTTTACTGACATCTAAAAGATGAAGAGAAAAAATTTGTATCTGGCAAAAGACAAGCATACAGCAGCAAAGAACCTGCCAAGGTCCGGGGATGGAAGATATATATGATCATTGGTCTGAATGGGGATGGTGGTAGGTGAGTGGGGTATGAAACATGTCTGAAGGGAGGGAAAGGAGACAGATCGTATATGGTCTTATAGGCCATGCTCAGGAGTTTCGTCTTTAAGGGTACAGAGAGATCCCTAACGTGTTTTAAATCTGCAGGCCAGGTATGAGGTGTGTGTCTTGAAGAGTTCTTTGGCTACAGTGTAGAGAAAACACCATTAGGCGCTGGGGGGATGAGGGTAGCTATATGAAGAGACCACTGTAATGGTCAAGAGAGCAATAGGGTTTGGAAATTGGAGGTGCTGAGGATACAAAAAGGCAGAATGACTTGAGGGATGTTCCGGAGGCAAAATGAGCCAGACTTGGTGCAGACTAGAAATCAGAGGAGAAGGAGAAAAAAGTGTGGAAGATGCTTCCTGTATCTTTCATAACATTTAACATTAATTATATTTAGATGAAGGGAATAGTATACTGATAAGTGCTATAAGATTTTGTACTAAGTATAAATATTCATATTTGTTTATAGAAATGAAGTACTTTCTTAGGCTTATTTAAGTGAATAAAAATTGTCCACTGAAATAACTTGGCAGTACAAAATGTAGTGAGCTCATGCACAGTAACTTTGCAAGAAGCAAAAGGCACTGAATTTCTTTACATGTAGGGAAATGGTATAATATAGTATTAGTTTCTTCAATATAAATTTTCTTTTAATTAGTCACTAACCAAAAATCAAAAGAAAGCTGGAAGCAAATATCAACACCCAAGTAACCGACAAAAGAATTCTCATTAGTATCAGTACAATTTCAGAAACAAAGCTACCAAAGGATAGGCAGATAATTTGTTTTCAAGTGTAACATCTAAGCAATTATAATAGCAAAAGCACTGTATTCTTTTGTGTGGAATAAATTATAACTGAAATGATTAGTGAAGAAAGTAAAATGCATCATTCTACTTCAAGGATTTTGTTAACCATTGCTATCCTTTTTGTAAGCTCTAGGTTTATAAACTATGTACAAGAATCAAATAGAGCTCTAGGCTTCAGTGTATCAAACATCAATTCAAACTACTCTCCAATGTACTGTAGGAGGTACAGAATAAACACCAATTAAGAAACATCCCAACCAGGTTCTTGTTCCATATGTTCTATATGGGATGTACACTTTGATTTTCTACCTGTCAATTATATCTATTATTTCAAAAACTAAATTCATAATTCACTTTTTCAAAGAAAATTACATGTATTACTCCCTTCCCCAATATTTGACATGCAATTAAAATTGCACCTTATACTTCTTTTTATTCTTTAATTTTTATATTATTGGTATCCAACTAATTTTATGAATTCAAGATAATTTTTGTTTTCTTCTCAGTTTTTGGTAGCGTTCCTAGCATCTAAAAATACTTAATTAGGCTGACAGCATGGCTCATGTCTGTAATCCCAAAGCTTTGAAAGGCTGAGGCGATAGGACTGCTTGAGGTCAGAAGTTCAAGACCAATCTGGACAACACAGCTAGACAATGTCTCTACGTGAAATTAAAAAATTAACCAGAAATGGTGGTGCACAGCTGTAGTCCCAGTTACTTGGGAGGCTGAAACAAAATGAGCACTTGATCCTAGAAGTTTGAGGCTGCAGGGAGCTATGATCACACCACTACACTCCAGCTTGGGTGACAGAGCAAGGCTTCATCTAAAAAAATAATAATAATAATAATTAAAACACAGTAGATGAATGAATGATTGAATCAATTATCTTTATCTTGCAGGGAATTATTAGTATTATGAAAGCCTGTTGAATATATAAATGTATTAATTAAACATGAACCAACCATTCCAGGAAATACATAAAAGACAATAACCATTAAGAATTTTCTACAGAATTGCATTTTGGAACAACCCTTTGTCATATAGTATTTCAATTAATAATGGGAAAAGAAAAATGGTGTAAATATGGAGTGTGAAATTAGGGGTCCTATGTTCAAATTTCAGATCTGCAGCTAAGCAGCAATATTTCCAAGCACAAGTCATTTCATTTTGAGGAACATGAGATTTATTGAAGATGAAAGACCAGTAAATTGGCTTTCAGACATGTTTCAAAATAAACATGATGAATTTCAAACTTTTCCTTCCTTCTTCCTTCCTTCCCTTTTAAATAAAATTATGTGAACAATTGCTATAATTTGCTGAGTGTATATATGTCTACACATTAAGTTAGAAGTAAACATATCGCACTGACTCCAGGGAAGCTAGGATTGGAAGATTCCCCATTTTTTCAATCATTATGAGCAAATCGAAAGACATTTCGAAGATGAGGATTTCAACCAACTTGGAAATCTACAGCTTCCATCTGTCATTTATGGTTTTAGTACTTGGTATTGTCATAGTGTTTCTTGGCAACTGAACTTCCACTTTTGAAAGTATACCTTGCTTTGAGTGCTACTAGTGAATTGGGATAGCACTTCCACAGGTGCTAAGAAAAAGAAAAACATATGCAATAATGTATGAGTCAAATTTTCCAGAGAATTAATAGAAGATGCATTAACAAGGGAAATTAATATATATGCAAGAAAGAATATGATAAAACAGCCATTGATTAGCCACATAAGCCTTCATTCTTCTAATTTATAGATAATTCTAGAAACAGTGTGGCACTTTAAAGATTTTTTTTGATATATGAAATAATATGGCTTATTTTTAAAAATCACATAATATTACCTATGTTTATTTGAGGATTTACAGTCATATACAGACAAATATGTGAATGGTAAATAAACCATCCAGATGATGAACTAAGACTGTCCTTACAGTTACATGAGATTGCTTGTTTTTATTGCTGTTTTGTTTTCATTTTCATTTTACTTTTAATTATTATGAATACATAATAGTTGTATACATTTATGAGGTACATGCGATATTTTGATACAAGTATAAAATGTGTAATGATCAAGTCAGGGTAATTGCGGTATCATTTCTTTGTGTTAGGAGCACTCTAGTACCACTCTATTCGTTATTATGAAATGTATAATACATTTTTGTTAATTATAGTTACCCTATTGTGCTACCAAACACTAGATCTTATTCCTTGTATCTAACCGTATTTTTGTACCCATTAGCCATTTCCTCTTAATCTCCCCCTCCCCACTACCCTTCCAGCCTCTGTTGACTTCTATTTTAGTTTTGGAAATGTTTTATCCACCATTTGAAATTACCTTAAAACATCAATGGGAGATGTTATTGTTTCTTATGTTCTTAACACACATACAAATATTCAAGTACCTCAGAGACTCACTCATAGAACAAAGTCTAGGCATTCATTCATTCATTCCTCAAGGGCCTATCATCCCCAAGCACTATGCTAAGGACATACAAAAATGCAAGTAATTTTCTAGATTCTAAAATTGTATCAGAAATTGGAAGAGACAGAAGTAAACTCGTAATTTGTAAGAGAATGGATATGTCATATAACAACAGTACACACAGGATGCCACGGAGCACAGAGGAGGGAATCCTGTACAGTTCTGAAAATGAAGGAGAAACAGTAGATAGGAAGAAAGCATATTCTTGTGTGTTTTTTGCTATTAGTGCTTTGTTTATTGAATTTACTTAATATGATACACATACACACACACACACACACACACCCATATATACATATATATGTCTATTATTGCATTTTGAATCCTAACGAATATGATACAGAATTTGCAGCAAAACTGTTAACAAAACCTAAAATAA
Source organism: Cacajao melanocephalus (assembly GCA_963573385.1). Classification (NCBI taxonomy): domain Eukaryota; kingdom Metazoa; phylum Chordata; class Mammalia; order Primates; family Pitheciidae; genus Cacajao; species Cacajao melanocephalus. The sequence goes on along the minus strand of CAUYLG010075286.1, from coordinate 58,465 downwards.
AAACAACAACAGGAAAAAAAAAAAACTCTGCATAATTTGCCTAAGGGAAACCATAGGCAATAAAGGAACCAAAATTCAAGATTTCAGGTTTCAGGAGTTGTCAGTCCTACCTGAAGATCATCAACAGTCTTTTAAAGGCAAATCACAATATCCATTCAAGAAAACAATAAATATGCTAATTATTATATTTATACACTATTTTTGGTAATATTAAATTATGAGAAATAATATGAAAGTGAACAAAGAGTGAACTTCCTTCTTCCAAAAAAGTGAACTTCTTAATATAATCTGCTGTAGTTTGCTTTAAGTATGTAACCATAGCCATTATTTAAAAGCTAAAAAGACTCAGAAAAACAAACACCTAGGAGCACTTAAAAACTATATAAATAACCTTGGAACTAATGAGGCTTATTGAAATGATTAAATGAAAAATTGAAGCCTAATATGCAAGATGGTAAATGTGATTTTAGCAGAAGAGCATCAAATCTTTCATCACATGTCATCATAAAGCTCTCCTTTTGGGAAAAGGGGTTATATACATCAATGGTAAAATATAACTCTGAAGGAGTGGACTTCCAGCTGATGGTTTGTCTCCCTTCTTTAAAGCTCAACAACAATTTGTTGTCAGCACCAGTCTGTCATTAACATTCTGTCCCTTAGTCAAGTTACCTGTTCATTTACCTCTTGTCTTTCACATTTATCTCTTGCCTTGGACAAAATCAAATGCACATTGAAGGCAAAGCTCACGTCTTCTTGATCTAGGATTTGCCTTTGGTTTTGCCCTTGGCACAAGACCCCATGGAAGATCTCATAAGAGGTGCCTGTGAGTTGGACACTGAAATATGAAGAGAGGTCTCCAGGTGCCAAAAGGAAAACGCATCACAGACAGAGCACAGGGGAAGGGTGAGATATGACACATGGTTCAATGTGGTTAGAGTGCTGCCAGAGGAGCGGTTGTGCAGGGCTCTAGGAACTCTTTGAGATTAACGAGAGCCTGATCCCAGGCTACGTAGTCTACGGGCAATGCAGAACCACTGACGGATTTTAAGCAAGAGACTGACAATATTTAGTCACTGATTTAACTCAGAATATGGCCAAAACAAGGGTGAGAGAGAAATACATTATTCCACACTTTCTGGTTTGCGTAATCAGAAAAATGGATTCATTTAATGCATGAAATTAGTTCCTATACACCAATAACAAACAGAGCCAAATCATGAGTAAACTCCCACTCACAATTGCTACGAAGAGACTAAATAGCTAGAAATACAACTAACAAGGGATTGAAGGACCTCTTCAAGGAGAACTACAAACAACTGCTCAAGGAAATAAGAGAGAACACAAACAGATGGCGAAACATTCCATGCTCATGATTAGGAAGAATCAATATCATGAAAATGGCCATACTGCCCAAAGTAATTGTAGATTCAGTGCTATCCCCATAAAGCTACCCTTGACTTTCTTCACAGAATTGGAAAAAAACACCTTAAACTTCAAATGGAACCAAAAGAGAGCCTGCATAGCCAAGGCAACCCTAAGCAAAAAACAAAACAACAACAACAAAAAAAAACAAAGCTGGAGGCATCATGCTACCTGACTTCAAACTATACTACAAGGCTACAGTAATCAGTAATCAAAACAGCATGGTATTGGTACCAAAACAGATATATAAACCAATGGAACAGAACAGAGGCCTCAGAAGTAATGTGACGCATCTACAACCATCTGATCTTTGACAAACCTGTCAAAAACAAGCAATGGGGAAAGGATTCCCTATTTAATAAATGGTGTTGGGAAAACTGGCTAGCAATATGCAGAAAGCTGAAACTGGATCCCTTCTTTACACTTTATACAAAAATTAACTCCAGATGGATTAAAGATTTAAATGTAAGACCTAACACCATATAAACCCTAGAAGAAAACCTAAGCAATACCATTCAGGACATAGGCATAGGCAAGGACTTCATGAATAAAACACCAAAAGCGATGACAATAAAAGCCAAAATAGACAAATGGGACCTAATTAAACTCCAGAGCTTCTGCACAGCAAAAGATAATCATTAGAGTGAACTGGCAACCAAAAGAATGGAAAAAAATTTTTGCAATCTACCCACGACAAAGGGCTAATATCCAAAATCTACAAAGAACTTCAACAAATTTACATAGATATGAACAGACACTTTTCAAAAGAAGACATTTATGCGGCCTCAGCTTTCATCACCTCCTCAAAAGAACTTGAAACCCTTGAACTCTCTTCTGAGGATCCTATTTGCTCCTGTGATTTAAACTATAACCTGAATGTCACTGCCTCTCAAATCTGTACTACTAATCCAGACCTCGCTTTAGCCCTATAACTTTATGTCTACTTGAAATCTCCACTCACACATCTTATACTGAATTGAAGGTATAGTAAATTATCATTATATTCCCCATTTCGGTAAATGATGCTACCATTTGCTCACCTGTTCAACCTCAACTCTGAACAGGCTTCCATGATCCATAATTCAATTCATCAATAAGACTCATTAGCTTGATCTGTAAAATGGATCTTGCATCTGTCTAGCTGTCGTCCATCTTTGCTTTCACTAGCCTAGGCCTGCTACTCTCATAAATCTCTCTGTTGGAATAATGCAATTGCCCCCCTTGATGGTCTCCCTGCTTCTTCTTTTGTCCTTCTCATGTCTGTTTTTGCACTCGTGCTAGGGCAGAGATTAGAATGAGGGAAGTTAAGCAAGGAGTGTGCTCAGGATCAGCAACTGCAGTAGAAATGAGCAAAGCAGGATTTTAGAGAGGAGTTGGGCATTGAAATTTGGGGTGACAAAGTCAACCTACTTTACCCAGGACTTTGTTACTTTTAGCACTGAAAGTCTTATGTCATGGGAAACCCCTCATCTATGGGAAAACTGTCACTGCAGTCACTTAACCAGTCTAACTAAACTAACAAGGTCTAAACTCACCCCATGGGCACCTATGAAGTTGGGGTGGTCCTCTTCAGAATTGCACCTGCAGTGTTACTGTCCCTTTTTGGGGTGTGGGGGCTGAGCTTTCTCTCCCTGCATTAGACACAGGATGTTCCAGGAAGGTTGGCATGACCTACTTAAGGTAGTACTTTCCATCGGAAGATAACTCTTGGGGAGGGGTTACAGCTGAGTTCTATCACTCAGCAGTTCTCTCAGGCTGGGAACTAGGTCTTTTATGCTTCAGGAGAGATCTGGGTGGCAAAGTACAACATTTATTACGAATATCACTGCTAGATATGAACATAATATATTCAGATAAATGTAAGCAATTCCATTCACCAAAACAATCAAAGATGCATGTGGAGAATGACAAGGTTAGAGAAACACAGGCGTGAGATCATAAGGCTTCTTATATATTAGGGCAAAGAAAATAAGCTTGACCATGAAATGTTTATGAGACCATTTTTTACTTTTTTTTTTTTTTAGTGTGATCATTGTGATCATTGCAACAGATTCAAATAAATGCCTTTGAAAAATATTTAACATCCATTCAGGCTACTGACTCCACAAACATGTAATACAAGATTTCCTAAACCCAATAAAGAAATCTAAGGAAAAGCTACAGTTAATATCTTACTCAAACACAAAAGACTGAATGTTTTCTCTCTAATATCAGAACAAGGTAAGGATAACTGCACTTACCACTTCTATTCACCAACATAATGGAAGTCCTAGCTAGTGCAATAGTCAAGAAAAAGAAAAGAATATAGAATGGAAAAACATAAATAAAACTATAACTATTTGAAGATAACAGAGTTGTCAACGTAGAAAAATCTCAAACAATCTATAAAAAGTGACATTAGAAATAATATGTGAGTTTAGAAGGTCACAGGGTGTAAGGTCAATTCATGCATACATGCATACATGCACACGAAACTAAACGATTGTATTTCTATATAGAATCAGTAAAAAACTGAAAACTGAAAAATTGAAACACCAGCCAAAATATTCAGGTATACCTACACACAAGATCTATATGTTGAAAACTTCAAAGATGATGAGAAATTTTAAAAGATCTAAACAAATTAAGAGATATTTTGTGTTCACGGACTGGGAGTTTTAATAATGTTAAGGTGTCAGTTCTCCTCAAATAGATCCATAGATTAAATGTAATCTCAGCGTGAATCATAGCAGAATTCTTCCTTTTCTTAGAAATAAAAAAGCTGATTTTAAAATTATGTAGAAAAGCAAAAAAACCCAAATACCCAAAACAATTTTGAAAAAAGAACAAAGTTAGAAGGCATTACTTGATTTTAAGATTCTTACAAAGATGCAATAATCCATCTTTGTAATGTACTATTTGTATGGACAATACCACACTGTATTGTGGTACTGGCAAAAATATGGGCATATAAATTGATGCAACAGAATATATATAAAGAAAGATCTTTATACATATACTCAATTGACTTTTAGAAAAGGTGAAATGCAATTCAATGGCAAAAGAATTGTCATATGGTTTGGCGGTGTCCCCACCCAAATCTCATCTTGGGTTGTGGGAGGGACCCAGTGGGAGATAACTGAATCATCAGAGCCATTTCCCCAGTACTATTCTCAAGGTAATAAGTTTCATGAGATCTAATGGTTTTATAAGGGTTTTCCCTTTCACTTGGCTCTCATTCTCTGTTGCCTGCTGTGATGTAAGACATGCCTTTTGCCTTCCACTATGATTGTGAGGCCTCCCCAGTCATTTGGAACTGTGAGTCCCTTAAACCTCTTTTCAAAAAAAAAAAAAAAAACAAATAAATAAATTACCCAGTCTTGGTTATGTCTTTATCAGCAGCATGAAAATGGACTAATACAGATAGTCTCTAAGAAATGATGATGTCTTTTAATTGGGGCATTTACCCCGCTTACATTTAAGGTTAACATTGTTATGTGTGAATTTGATCCTGTCATGAGGCTAGCCAGTGATTTTGTCCGTTAGTTGATGCAGTTTCTTCACAGCGTCAATGGTCTTTACAATTTGGTTTGTTTTTGCAATGGCTAGTATAGGTTTTTCCTTTCCATATTTAGTGCTTGCTTCAGGAACTCTAAAAACCCTAGAAGAAAACCTACGCAATACCATTCAGGACATAGGAATGGGCAAATACTTCATGTCTAAAACACCAAAAGCAATGGCAACAAAAGCCAAAATTGACAAATGGGATCCAATTACACTTAAGAGCTTCTGCACAGCAAAAGAAACTATCGTCAGAGTTAATACAAAATGAGAGAAAATTTTTGCAATCTATCTATCTGATGATGGGCTAATATCCAGAATCTACAAAGAACTTAAACAAATGTACAAGAAAAAAAACAACCCCATGAAAAAGTGGGCAAAAAACACGAACAGACACTTCTCAAAAGAAGATATTTACACGGCCAACAAACATATGCCAAAAAGCTTATCATCACTGGACATTAGAGAAATGCATATCAAAAACACATTGAGGTACCATCTCATGCCAGTTAGAATGGCGATCATTAAAAAATAAGACAACAACAGATGCTGAAGAGGATGTGGAGAAATAGGAATGCTTGTACACTGTTGGTGGGAGTGTAAATTAGTTCAACCATTATGGAAGACAGTGTGGCAATTCCTCAAGGATCTAAAAAAGAAATATCATTTCACCCAGTAATCACATTACTGGGTATATAGCCAAAGGATTAGAAAACATTCTACTATAAAGATGCATGCACATGTATGTTTATTGCAGCACTGCTCATGATAGCAAAGATTTGGAACCCACTCAAATGCTCATCGATGCTAGACTGGATTAAGAAAATGTGGCACATATACACCATGGAATACTAGGTAGCCATAAAAAGGATAAATTTATGTTCTTTGCAGGGACATGGATGAAGCTGGAAACCATAATTCTCAGCAAACTAACACAGGAACAGAAAACCAAATACTGCAAGTTCTCATTCATAACTGGGAGTTGAACAATGAGAACACTTGGACACAGTGAGGTGCATCACACACTGGGATCTATTGGGGTGTGAGAGGCTAGGGGAGGGACAGCATTAGGAGAAATACCTAATGTAGATGATGGGCTGATGGGTGCAGCAAACCACCATGGCACGTGTATGCCTATTCTGTGCATGTATCCCAGAACTTAAAGTGTAATAATATTTTAAAAAGAGAAATGATGGTGACACAGATTAACATCCATATATAAAGACATTAACCCTTGAGCCCAAATTTGCCCATAAAAAAATTAGCTCAAAATAAATTAAAAATCTAAACATAATGCTTAAAACTATAAAACTCCTAGAAAACAAAAAAAGAGGATACAATTAATGTCAGCTTGTATTAGGCAAAGATTTCTTAAATGCAAAACCAAAATCATGATTCATAAAAGAATAGAAAATTGATAAACTGGACTTTATAAACGTAAAAATCTATTCTGTTTCAAAGACACTGTAAAGAAAATGAAAAGGTAAGCGAGAATTAGGTGATAGCTCTAGCTACAGATACTGTTGGATCCACTATGGCTGTCAATCTATGACAGGCTTTTCCCAAACAGCTTCAGTTAATGAGTAGAGTCTAACCATTTTTGCTTTATGAATAACTCCTCCAAAGGGCAATTTTGGCACTGGAACTCCTCAGTGGCCTTGCCAACATATTTTCTGAACAGCAACACAAGGTAAGGCCCTCACTACCCAGTACTCCTTCTTCCTTCTCTTTTCTCTTCTTTCATACCTGCAACCCCCAATAAATATTTTGCATTTCTAATTCCACTGAACCCAACTGGCACAGTAGGTAAGGTCTCAATCTTATAGGGCATTGTAAGCCAGGGCAAGAATTTGAAGACAAATTATCTGTAGAGAAAGTGTTCTGAAATACTTTAAATTACCCTCGTCAGCATTTAAATTACAAGTACTATGTTTTACAAGGTAAGTGTCATGTAAAAAGTAATTTTTTGTAAAGGAAAATTTCATACCATAGATCATGATGAGTCCTTAAAGACAGCTGATGGTAGCAATCAGCTACTTGAAAAATCTGAAAAGTGATCCTATTTTGGAAGTTTAGGTTATCTACTTGTAATTTCTTGATATCAAAGTAAGAAGTTTCATAAACGTAAATCGACAGGAAATCCAGTCACTATATTAGAAAAGTATAATTTTCTTCTAACATGCTTAGCTTTTTCCCCCCTCAGAACAATATCTTGGTATTTACAATTCACATAATAGCACTGTGCTTTTTAAAGCCAAATGGGACAGCTGTAACTTCAATAAACGATTTTAAATACATCAGCACTGTTTTAAAATGTATAATGTAAGTGCTATTCATTCAATGTAACACTTTAATTCATTTTTTGAGAAGAAACTTTAATAACTTTCAAAGAGCCAATATAATGTTTGAACACTGAATAAAATATAATAAATTCAGTAAGTCTGGAAGAATTAACAATGCATTCAGTCAAGTGAAATTTAAAAGAGCATGTTTTCAGTTACTAGGAACAATTTAAACTATTTTAAGGATAAAAACGCTTAAAGTTAAGAAGAGGAAACGTGTTTTTAATATTGAAAAAAATGAAGATTTTGGAAAAAGGCTAATTTAGCAAACAATCCAAAGAGATCACATGTTTGATTTTAACCCACCATAAACATCACTTTAAATGTTATAAAAGTCAAACAATAAAGAAAGAGGATTTATTGCATTGTCTTTTTGGAAAAGCGGGAATAAGAACATTGGAGGATAAAAACCAGGAATCTACGAAGAAGAAAAATAGGAGGTAACACAAAAGAAAAATAATTCCAAGTCTAGTAGAATGAATGAACAAGCCAAAAATATATTTGTATAAAAATGTGTTCTTAAGGGATTAAAGTGAGAGCAATTTTCCTTAAAATTACAGTAAAGAAAGGGCCTGGAAGTGGAAGAGTGAAGGAGACTGGGGAGAGAGCAGGTAAGGCAAAAGTGAGCTACACTGGGTCCATTTGGGAGTAAAGAGAAACAGGGGAGTTGGAGGAATTAGGACTCAAGAAAGGAGTTTTGTTTTAGGATAAAGAATGCTTGAGCACGTCAGTTGCTCAGGAGTAAGATACCAACAAGAAGGAGACTTAGCAGTTAGCTTAATCGGACCTTTATTGAGTATCTATTGTATGAGGCAGGTGGGAGATAATAAATGAAAATATGATCTCAACTCAAGAAGACACTTATCCCAGAGATGCTATAACTTTCAAGGAGGAAGGGGCAGGTTGCAGACAGAAGCGACCCCCGGGAGACCACTAGTTTTTCAGCTAACAACTCAGCTTAGAGGAAGAGGCAAAGCCAGAGGCAAATGTGGGAGACTGGGGCAGTCACACGGTCCTGAGATCCAGAGAACATGGGATGAGGTAGTGTGGACATGGTACCCTCTGTTTGTTCAGGACGGCAGGGAAGTCTAAGTCATCTGGGGACAACGAGGGGACAGGTACAGGGTGGGGCAGGAATTGGAAGGGTCCAGTCACCTTCCTCTCCTTTTCTTCCCAGTAACTCCTCCAAGCCACTCTTTTAACATAAAACTTCATTCTCTATTTTATTCAGAACATTGTAGGAATCAATTATTCTATTATCCAGATGTTTGTGCAAGCCCTCTGAACACATACACCTCTCTCTCCACCTTCGAAGCATCCTCTAAGTTGCCTCCAAAGTCATCTATCTGAAATGCCAGTCTGCTCCCTTCATGTACTCTTAAAAAAAGTTTTGGTACTCTTAAAAACTATAAAATATCCACTTTGTTTAAAAATAAACCTCCAATGGGTGCATACCCCTAATGGGTGGCCCTAGTCGCCATTTTGTGCCCATAATAAATTAGAGTTAACTACTGTAACATGGCATTTGAATCTAAATATAGCAGTAGTGAGGAACGTATAAATAACTAAAGAGTTTGAGAGAAGCATGAAAGAGAATTTATACTGACAGCACGTGGAAAACTTATATGCAAAAGTTATGTTGAAATGATAATGTTTAACCTACTGATCTTTGAAAATTATAGGCTATTCTTTCCTTCCTTATAAACTTATTTTAAATGTATAATGTGACTCTTAATACTCTTCAATGCACTCAGCAAAACAGGAGTCATAGCCAAAATTACCTTCTGAGAAAATAAGCTCATTAACCTACTGCTATTATTATTTAAATATAAAACAGGTTGAGCATCCCTAATTCAAAAATCTGAAATCTGAAATGCTCCAAAATCCAAAACTTCTTGAGCGCTAATAAAACGAAAATGGAAAATTTCACATCTGGCCTCACGTGATGAGCATTAGCCAAAACACAGTCAAAACTTTGTTTCATGTGCCAAATTATTTTAAAATATTGTATAAAATAACCTTCACTAGGTGCATATGAAACGAAGTCATTTCATGTTTAGACTTTTGATCTTATACTTAAGATATCTCATAATATATATGCAAATATTCCAAAATCTGAAAATGTGCAAAATCTGAAACATTCTTGGTCCTAAGCATTTCAGATAAGGAATCCTCAACCGTTGCTTGGTGGGATAGGCGACTCATTCTCTAGGCCCCTTGGGCTTATTAAACAATCATCCAAAAGGACAGGCCTTTTCCTAGCTACATCTTATCCTTCAAGCTTCTTCTTAAGTCATACCACAAAAGCACTTTACGATCAATTCCCACAAGACTTCCTATATACAACCCCACCCCTTTGGTCATGGTGACCCTTCTCCCCTCCTCCCCATTTGGCCCAGCTCATTCTTGCCCTTCTTCAAGACTCTTCACAGGGGCAATTTCCCCTTAAAAGATTTCTCCGATACCTGTGCTACTTAGAACTGAGACTTTTGAAATGTTCATAGCATTTTCTTAAATCAGTTTTTAAAATGGTCCTTTTTATACCATCCATTCAGGTGCTATACCTTGCATTTTAATTATTTTGCATTATCAAAGAAGACTTTCTCAATCTCTAATCCTCTGTCTAAAATGTTCACAGACAATAATGGCTTTTTAATATCTAAACTTATGTACATTTTCTAATTTTATTAAATATATAAAAACAGTAGGTTACAATCCTTCCTAGAATAATCTATGCTCACATTTCATAACACAAATTAAGTCAAACTATAAATTCCATTAATTTTCCCCACTCTAGTTCCCCACTCTAGCTCTTAACTTCAAAATTTGCTTCAATCTTGAATCACAGAAAAGAAGTTGGCCACTGCTACAAGGAAAATTCGGCTACTCCAAATAAAACTATATATTTTCCTTTATTATATTTCTATTGCTTTAACTATTATCATTTTTCTCAAAACAAAAATACCAACTAGGGTACAAAAATAATAAAGTGTGACTGTGATTTTGGTTAAAAGAGAAGAAAATCAGCAGTGTTTCTCTTAATCTGGTAGATTTATTTTCTAGCAGTTCAGAATATGTTAAAAGATAAACTTTTTTTAGGATTTTTTAAAATATTGGCAATATATGAATATAGTTTCTTTGAGAACTGAATAGTCACTGTATGCTGAATATAAGAATGTACTAAAATTATTGAAAAAAATAGGTATTTTTCTCATATCTGGGAACATTGAGATTACAATTTTAACTTATTTGTGGGAAGAAATAAGCAATTCTAATCATTTTTAAAAAACAACTTTTTGATGAACTATAATGGAATTATGTCTTGGTTTGAGAAACTGGTGACCCAACTACCATATGGCCAGCTGCCTCTAGTGACAGACTTTTTAAAAAATTTTGTATCAATCTAACAGTAATTATCTAACGATCTTCCCACCCTATGAAATATTTCTACAAAGAATGGTTCTTTAACTTAGACTGCTAGAGTGTTTTCTTTTGCATCTAAAGTTGTAGTAAAAGTTAGACACATGCATCATAGCCAAATTGTCTGATGATGTCTCTCATCAGACCAACCGAATTTTAAGGGACCATGTCATAGTTTAAAGCATTTATTAAGCACCACATTTCAGGATTGCAAAAGAAGAGTATAAATGAAGAACATTAAATCAACTATGTGTAAAACAGACAATTCAAAGGGGATTTAACTCTCTGAAAATGATGTTACCAAATCACATTTCAAAAATTTCAAGAAAGACTAGCGCAAATAAATACCAATATAATGACGTGATTATCAAAAAAGCTTGCATTTTTTCATTATATTACAAGTAATATTACATTTATATAAAACTTATTTTTGTATAGCTTTTAACTTTTCAAAATGTCTCAAAACCATTATCTGATGCCATATCATTTAACTGGTATTGAAACATAATTCTGCCTTTTCTTGTGCTTGCACATTAACAACAGAAAAAAGGAATAAAAGATAATAAAGCCCAAAGTAATTTGAAAAGCACTTTCCGTCCCCATAACTGACAATTCCTAAACAGTAACAAAAGAAGGAACTGAGACACTTTACCAAAACAGTGAACACACAATCTGCATTTCATGCTAAAAACAAATGTATAATATTAATCTTCCAGGTCGTTTTTTCCCACTAACATTTGGGTCTCCTGGCTTCATTCTGTACCTGCAACTACTGAGAGGCGCTTTTCATTAGCACTTTCTTCAGAGGCCTTCCTAGGGTAGGAAAAGGGCCGTAATCCAGCTGCATATCTAGTCCAGAGGCAGTTCAGTCACTCTGTAACCTTGGGGTCACTTGGCCTAAAAATATGAGTCATAGGGGATCCAGGAAGTATCGTCAAACAAGCAACAGTGAAACTTGTCATGTTTGTTCTCAAATCACTCATCTGACAACATTACCCATTTGGCAACTTCAGAACTTGCTTAAAATAATTAACTCCTATAGCTCTACTTTGTGAAAATGGAAAGAAATGCTCTGTGAGAGGATATAACTGGTGTTATAATAATTTACATTAGGACATTATCCCTTTGTACCTAGAAGCTTTCTGTAGCTGAGGATCTCTCTGACACATTCCTCAGGTAATATGACAATCCCCAGGTATGTATGATAATCCCTGCTGCTGCCGCATGTGATTCCTTAGAACAGAATTCATTGCAGTACTTATTAGCATTTACTATGAAAGATCCTCAATGTAATTAGTCATCAATGATAAGAATAATATAAACAAATATTTACCCAACACAATTCTAATCCTGCCCATAGATTAACTCGTTATATGCTATTAATGGATATAACAACTCTAAGAGACATATATTGGGGTCTCCAGCCTTCAATGATTAGAATTCGTTTTCTTTTTCTTTTTGTTTGTTTTGTTTTGTTCTGGGGGGAGGTGCTGTCTCTCTGACTGTGAGACTTCAATGCTTTAGCCCTTGCTATTGCGTTTTATTTCTTTTTCTCTTTTTTTGCACTTCCATGATTATCTCCCTGTCTTGGCCTATAAAAGGCAGAACTGTAGGGGTCTGCACTGCAATTCTCTTGAGGGTCATGAACAAGCCCACACAGCATTCTTAACCATCACATACTTCATGGTATTGTCAGATTCATCAGGTTATGTGGTCTGAGTCGCAGATGTGCCAGGATTTCTCTACTGTTTCAAGAGTGATACAAGAATAAGAAATGGTAATACTGAGGAAGACCATAGTCTCTAGGTACCTTAGGTCTTTGCCGGTGGCATCAATCTTTGCAATTTCTCCTAGGTTAGAACTAGTTGGCCTGATTTATCTTATCCTTGGAAGAGGGGTCAGAAGCTTCTGCCTTTTCATTTGTATCAAAATAGCTTTTACTCCATGGATTAGAGAACTAATTTGAGGGTTCTACACACTGCCAAGTGGATCCACTCTAATTTTGTATTCAAGAACCAAGGAAATTAACAAAGAGTGAGTCTGTGATCCCCTGGATGCACTACTACCGCTGGGAATCTTTGCAGCGACATGAAGAATGCACCTCAACCTCTGCCCAAGGCAGGGAAGAGGCAGCTCTTATCTATTAGCTCTAGTGAGTTCATTAAAGAGGCATCAACAACCTGGAACTCAAGCCCTTTCCAATTTCTCTAAAGAGCATCTAAGCCGGTTGCACAGGCTCACGCCTATAATCCCAGCACTTTGGGAGGCCGAGGAGGGTGGATCACTTGAGGTCAGGAGTTCAAGACCAGCCTAGCTAACATGATGAAACCCCATCTCTAATAAAAATACAAAAATTGGCCAGGTGTGTTGGTGCATGCCTGTAATCCCAGCTACTTGGGAGGCTGAGTCAGGAGAATTGCTTGGACCCAGGCAGCAGAGGTTGCAGTGAGCCAAGATCACACCACTGCACTCCAGCCTAGGCAACAGTGAGACTCAAAAAAAAAAAAAAGTGCATTTTATTAGCACATAAACTCTCCATTATTACATTAACTATCCACTATACTTGACTTAGAATGTCTAGATGGTTTCCCCCAAGAGTTCCAAAAGCCCATGGCAAAAGTGTACCCTGGAGCAGAAAGCAAGAGAAACTGGCTGCAGCTGAGCCAGCTGCTGTTAGTTTCCATCTGTGGGAAGCTTGTCACCACCACAATGGCTGAAGACAATGAGGGAGTGCACAAGAGGCAAGAGGTATCCAGTCCATTCTCTCATCATTTTTGCAAACAATTTACCCTCTCTCATAAACTTAAATTTAGCCAAACCTTTCTCAAGCCCTAATTTCTCTAAAGAGCTTTTAATTAGTACAGAAATTACATACTATTACCTTTGCTTGGGTGACAAATAGCACAGATCTGGATTCAGGTACTGCTGGGTTAAAATGTCCTTGTAGCTCCCCCATTATATCAATCGAGCGACAACGACTGAATATTTTTCAAAGTTTTAAGGACCAGTTCTTTTAAGTAAATCTCCATAACCACTTTCTATGGTACTTAAATGATTCAAGCCTTTCTGAGCAAATTCACATCACATTACAACCAAACAATGATTGGTGTTCATCTGGTAAGTCCCCCAAATAATCATTCATCAGACTACAATTTTCTTTCAGCAGGCATGTTATCAAAAAATGTACAGATTACTCAACACTTCCTCTTCTGCTCCTGCCTAAATTGTAGTGTAGTCTAGCAGCGTTCCATCACACACCTCTTTAGAGCTGGAGCCCATCTATCTCTTTCTGCCACCCTCCTTGGCTATCGTCCCCTTCTGCAGGTGGAGGTGATCTGTTGCTGGCTGGCTCCTCTAAACTCCCGAGGACACTGGTCATCTTCCCCAAGACAGGAGCTGCTGTCAAGATCATCTGATCTGACTCTTTTTAGCATTTCCTGTATTTTTCAATTTTGGAGACATATTGCTGAGGTATGGACAAAGAAAGGTAAAACTAATAGTAAATGAGAATCAGATGAAGGGAGCTGATGTTCATTCAGAGAAAGAACCAGAATTGAATCTGAGTGGGAATGTACACATCTCAATGCAAAGGAGAACATTTTCCTGGGGTTTACAAAAGGGGTACGGGCTGGAGTTTTGCACAAAAAGCAGCACAGCCATCTTTTATAATGTAACCGTGCAGGTTTCCCAGAAATTCTTAGTTTTCTAATTTTCCAAGCTACTGTAAAATCACTTGTTATAAAAATATATTTACTTTCCAAATTTGAATTAGAATCACCATACTCTGCATCTCAAAGAGTTCTCTTGCATTTTATTTGACAGAGTTATAGATTTTAGCAAATTCTGATATATTGACATAAGCTAAAGTTTAATCCACCTGTGTGTGAAGGTCCTCAGGAAAAAAATCTTGTGTAATGTCTGAAAAACTGTATCAGTCATTTGGCCTTTCAGACCATGTGACTACTTCTCCTTTCTACTCAGTTCCACATCCCTGAACTTTTCCCTTCTGAGCAAAATGGGCATTATTATGTCATTCTACAGAGTAAGTAATTACCATGACTACTGACCTACATTTGTGTCTAAGATGTTGCTATTTTTATGACATAGAAAATAAAATACATTTTCATAATGATCACTACCATAACCCTGTGGAAAAATAAATTAAACATAGTTTAAAGAATGAAAAGAATATGCTAATGTGACATTAAGACTGTGAATCTGCGGCTCTTTTCAGTTCAGTGATGCTAAACAATTTTAAGAAAAAATTTAAAGGGTACAGTAATAGCTCTTTTTGCTCTCTCTCTTTCTAAGCTTCATTATCTGTTCCGAAGATGGATCAGCCTGATACCTCCAAATCCTCGTTATGTACAGTAAAATAGTGGGGAATTTAAATTTCTGCAGTATTTTTGATAGGTCATACAAGATGAGATTCTTCCACAATACAATACGGCTCATTTCTACATGCCTTTCTGGACAAGAAAGCAATGAGAGTTTTTGCAGAAAAAACAAAAACCCTCAAACTATATGAAAAAGGTTCCTAGTCAGTCTACATCTGTGGAGGCCATAGAAGATCTATATTACAGGTGGGGTGTGGTATTTGGAATTAAAATAATTCCTGTTAAAAAAAAAAGATTAAGGCACCTCAATACATATCTAGATATATAAGCATACATACAATGTTTAGATATATATGAACATATATCAAAAGAGGAGAAATGAGGCTGGCAGAGGTTTAAAAAACACACACACACGAGGTCTGAGACTGCATCAGAATTATAACTGTAAGGTGACATACAAAACATTGGGTTAAACTACAGGCAGGAGCTGCCCTGGAAAGTATCCCTTGGGTCCTGGATTGCAAATCTAGGCTGGGGCTCACCTGAGGGAACAAAACAAGAGAGTAAGATGTACTATCTCAGGAGAATTTATCCTCTTTTCTTCAAATATAAACCAGATCACCTGTTTTTAATGTCAGATGCCTACTTTCCATGCATCACCTTGGAACACTGTGAGATTCATTGAGGAATCCAGAGTCTGCTGCTTTTCTTATTTTCTGGAAATGAAAACAAATGAAAGTACTATCCTGGGGAGAATTTACTTTATAAAACTATGTTATTCTAGTCTGACATCCTTAAAGTCTTATTTAAAATGCCTATCTTACAGAAATTTGTACCAATGCTTTTACATTTGCTTTCATGTTTTGATATTGAAATGTCTGTCTATGCTCTTCAGTTTGTGATACAGGTTTCTTTGGAGTCATCTTTGAAGTCTCCTTTTGGTCAACATCATAATTTCTAGATGCCCCAATTTAACTTGCTATTCTTTCAAGAATGAATATTTTTGTAAGAAAGAAATGTCTTATTATATAAATTAGTTGGCTTTTACTACAATTGGTTTCACTCCAGTGCTTCATCTCTCATTCTGTGTTGTTTAAAATATTTTAAATTTTAGCCGGTCGCAGTGGCTCACGCCTGTAATCCCAGCACTTTTGGAGGCCAAGGCGGGCAGATCACAAGGTAGGAGATGGAGACCATCCTGGCCATGGTGAAAACCCGTCTGTACTAAAACACAAAAAATTAGCCAGGCGTGGTGGCACACGCCTGTAGTTGTAGCAACTTAGGAGGCTGAGACAGGAGGAACACTTGAACCTGGGAGACAGAGGTTGCAGTAAGCAGAGATCACACCACTGCACTCCAGCCTGGCAACAGAGCAAGATTCCATCTCAAAAAAAGTGAAGAAATAAATTTCAAATAAAAATATAAATATGATTAAAAGGAAAGAAGAAGTATCTTATTATACTATTAGATGGCTCTGATAGATTTTGGAGATCCATGAGGATTGGAAAGTCCTGAAACCCACCAGTAGACTCACATCAGGTTCTTAACATAAACCTCAGTATAGTGATTAAAATAAAAAAAAAAACACTCCAGTAGGAGTCTGATGACCAGGGTATTAGTACCATGTCACTTTCAACCTGTTTCCTGATCTGAAGACATAGAGTTGGACTAGACAGTAAGTTCAGAATTCTTTGAATGTTCAGTTAAAACACAGTTTGCTCGGCCCTCACCCCAGAGCGTCTCATTCAGCAGTTCTGGGATGGAGTGGGGAATATGAATCTTATACAAGTTCTCAGAGAATGCTGCAAGTCATGGGATTATGCTTGGAGAACCAACAGACTGGCTGCTTCCAAAGACCTCCTTTCTATCAGGAAACACACATATGAAGAAAAAAAGAGGTACATTTGTATCAGTAAAAGGGATGCAGAAACCCTTCAGGTAAAAACTGGTATAAATATAAATAAAAATAAATTATTAAGAAATAATGAAGTATAAATGATTCATTTAATGAAATCCACCCCAGAGAATAATGGAATCCTAAAGCATCTAATAATAAATCATTAACTTTTACGAGTAAGTAAACTGGAACATATTTAATGGAAACTTTTAAAATGTTTCACTCTTCATCATGAATTATTTTCCTAAATCAAAACATTTAAATGTACAAACACAAGAACAACAGAGGCAATTTTTCTGTTAGGTTAAGCCATTCAATTTTAAGAAAGCTGAAGTTTCCCATTTAAACAAAGGAAATGAGACCAATCTTGCTTATTTTAGATGACCACCTGGGGCTGCATGCTTGGGCTTTGGGGATCTCTGTATCTACCATTACATCCTACCCACCTTCCACCTGATTGATACTAGATATCTACATAGGTACTTCCTTATTCTAGCCCCTCCAACATTTTGTGGACAAAAACAACAAAAAGCCGATTTCCTACCATTCTGGCATTAATAGCTTATGTTGACAATGTTTTTACAATTTTCATACATTGTTTGCATTTTGAAAGGTACTTTTAAAGACAGAATGTAATGACATTAACGGGAATTTTGGCAACAGAGCTGGAAGTGAAAAAGGAAAAACTGCTTCTTGGGAGGCAGCGCAAATCATATTGAAAGTGATCAATTTAACACGCATAACGAGACTGAGCTTCATGGATCACATCTACCTCATCCCTGCACTGTTCCATCTCCTGGAGGGCTAATACAGTACTCCAGGCCACGGCAGGAATGCGTAATAAAGACAGGGTGGATTGCATCTTTTTAGCATGGACAGGGAAGCATCTTCATTTGCATTCCTAGTAACCCGCTTTGATCACACTGTGCCACTTCTCATTACTTAACTGATGCTGTTATATGGATTTTTCTTCCCAAACTGATTCACTTACTTGGCTTGAAACCTTGGACCGTCCCAAAACCAACCACCTATAACCATCACACATCTGACCAATCCATCCTTCCTACTAGGCTCATCTCTGCCTGTTGGGTGCTGCCCTGCCTCCATGTGTCCTTAAGGCAATCTGATTGTATGCCCTTCTTGTGGTCAGGAGTCAGTTCTCACTTAAGTGTATATACTGGGTTCCTTTTCTGTTTCTGTTTTTTGGTTTCTGTTTGTTGTTGCTGTTGTAGGGACAGGGGAGGCATTTATTAATCTATAAGTATATCACCTACTTGGGCATAGTTTAGACCACTTTTAAAGAGCTGTTCAAGGAATTATAATATTAAAAGCTTTCTTAGGTCCAGAAAAGACTGGATACCTAATTTTCTCCCTATTTGACAAGATCTGTCTCTGTCCTAACAGTGTTAAGAGGGGCTCTTGTCCAGGGTCCCTTTATATATCCCAAGTATCAAAAACATACAAAAGATAAAGAACTAAAGAACAGATGCATGCCTGTCACATGGGATCTGGTGTGTTCCGCACTGGCACAGTGAAACTTGTGGCCCTAAATATCCATTCTTGTGTCTAAGGCATTTTAGGGCCCAGAGAAGCCCTTTCCAGACGTACTGCCCAATGTCCACAAAAGAAAAGGGGACTGAGTCCAAATACTAAGTAAGAACTCTTTTGTGTTGTTAGAAACAAGACATTTCACCTGAGGACAAGGAGATTTGAAGAGAAGCATTTATTTCACTGAAAAGACTAATGAACGCAATAGATTCTTGCATGGAAATGCATTTTCTCATAGTAGTGTTGAGTAACCATTTTTATGTCTCTTCTTCTTTAAAACTGTGGTTCTGAGTCTTACACAAAATATCACAGTACTCACATCAGCACTGTACTCTTAAATTCACTATATTCTTAAATGTGTTCATATATTTGTGTCCTGATGTAGCCTGTGTAAAACATGATACTGTGCTTTGTTTTGGCAATTAGTCATTGAATAGTATAATTACTAATAATTTCTTTCCATAAACAAATTTAATCAAATTTAATTTAATACAATTGATTTACAATTTTAATATTCATTATGTTTTTCTGGTAGCCTTAAATTTGGCAAGCTAATTTTAAACACTTAGAAAAAAATCTTTTAAATACATACATAAAAATATTTTATATTTTTTCAGTAATTTCTTTTGATTTTTGGAAAATATATTTAAAGTTTGTGTACTTTGCTATTACATTTTTAAATCTTTTAGACATTAGTCTCAACACAACATAAATTATGTACAAATCTTTACTATAATAACATAATAAGGAACTTTGCTGAAATGAAGGCAATAAAAGTCAATGTTATATAACATGTAACTTTTCCGAAATAAAGACAAGAAAATCAATGTTATATAAAAAAAAACATCATATTTTTAAGACGGAGTCCCACTCTGTCGCCCAGCTGGAGTGCAGTGGCCTAATCTCGGCTCACTGTAACCTCCGCCTGCCAGGTTCAAGCGATTTTCCTGCCTCAGCCTCCTGAGGAGCTGGGATTACAGGTGCATGCCACCACACCCGGCTAATTTTTGTATTTTTAGTAGAGATGGGGTTTCACCATGTTGGTCAGGCTGGTCTCAAACACCTGACTTTGTGATCCACCCGCCTTGGCCTCCCAAAATGCTGGGATTACAGGCGTGACCCACGATACCCGGCGGACTGGATTCTATTTCTTATTCATCCCATCAACAGAACACCCAACTGGATAGTCATATTTAAAGTCAGACGACCCTGAGACTTTGCCAACTTTCTGTTATAGAAATAGTATAGCATTGCACATTTTTTTATTTCAATAGGTTTTTGGGGAATAGGTGGTATTTGTTTACATGAGTAAGTTCTTTAGCAGCGATTTGTGAGATGTTGGTGCACCCATTCCCAAACAGTACATACTGAACCCGATTTGTAGTCTTTTATCTCTCACCCCCTCCCCACCATTTGCCCTCTAAGTCCTCAAAGTCTATTGCATCATTCTTATTCTTGCATGTTTTATCTCCTTCTGTGACCATGAATGTGTTCATGTGTGTGTGGTACTGGGGAAAGGTGGAAGAAGAAATGAAAATAAAAATGAAGAATAGGGATATTTAAGCAATAATACTGATTATGTATTGTAATTTCTGCACTGTATTTTGGGTTGGCCCAAGACCTAATGGTAAATGAGGCCAAGATTTACTTTAAGGTGTCTCTCCTTCACCTGGATATTGGACAGCCATTCTCCATATGGGTCTCTCATCTTTCTGTACGTCTTGTGAGCATATGCACTAACTGCCCCTTTCTTTGAGACTATCTTATTACAGATGTTTACATAATGAAAACCTTGGAAGATAGAGAGGGTACAGGCCAGTCTTGCTTATTATTTCCTACAGTGAAAATAACATCTCCCTTAAGGGGAGTGTTTACTATAATCCAGTGTAAAAGATTCAGGTTCCTTTAGCTGGAGAATGGTTGTTTACTGTCCAATATAAAACATAAAGCTTCCTTTGGCGCAGGGACCCTCAGCTGGGGTGCATCCCCACTGCATGCCCAGCTCTACGTGAGTCCCTCTGTCTCAGCCCCATGGGACTCAGGGTAAGGAGATCCAAAATGAATTTGAGACTCACGCCGCTTGCTGTGCTGTGAGTAATAAAGGGATTTGTCTTTGATGCAGTCTAATGTCATCTACCAGCTTTTCTGAAACTGGCAAGTTAGCTTGCTGGCACTGCAATACTGCACACTCTGCAGAGCTCGTAACACAAGGCTCCTCTTTCTCCTTCACTGCCTTCCATTTCAACGTCACCATGCTGCTCACTGGAGATATTCCATTTAGGCCCATGTTCTCTGAATTGGCATCATACTAAACATATATCCAAAATTCTCTCCATATACTGGACAAAATATTGATTCAGCTCAGCTCTGAGTGAATGTTCTATTGATTTCTGTTAAGTAGAAGAATAAATGTAGTACAAGAACCAATGAATTTGTATTATGTAATAAGTCACATAAAATTATAAGGCATTGTTCAGTATAGATATTATAGAAATAAATATATTTGCATGCATATGTTTTTCTATCATTGATAAGGTTCTTTGGATTTCAGAAATTTGCCATTTTGTTCAGTACTCACAAGTGACAATGTCATGAGTATCCTCATCTCTGTTTTACTGAATAGAAACTGAGGGAATAACGGTAAGTGGTTTTTCTAGTATCACAAAACCATGAAATATTCAATCTAGGACAATAATTGTGATCCTAAAGTCTGAGATCTCTTCACTATTTCCAAACTTTGCAAGCCTAATTTTTTTCTCTCAAAAAAGGTAGTGGCAACTCATTGGAATGAATCAGTGCCAAGCAGTGTGGCAGGTAAAGTAAGAAAGAACTTGTAAGAACACATGCAAGCACAAGACCTTCTTTTATCCAGTATGCCACAGGATCTAAGATGTCACAGTGCAAGTGAAAAAAGACAGCCTGCCATAGTTTTGTGGGGCAACAAGGCTGAAGGCTGAGGACAGGTGGATGCTTGTACCCACAGTAATCTTTTACAGGAAAGGAACTCTGAGCTTAGAGAAACACAGTCTTTTATAGATAGCAAACATGTCTGTTCTCTGCTCCAGAGGGAGACATTATCTTTATTTCCAAGGCTGTTTACTATGCAAACATCCTTGAAAAGCTAGTCATGTACAAAGAGTACCCAGTGCCCCTGCTCACATGATGTACAGAAATGTGAGATATCCACGGAGAACTGTATCTAACACAAGACCTCTGACAGTAGAGAATATACCAGTTACACACAAGGCTATATTTCCAGAGCTGAGAGAGAACAGGCCTGACCAGAACTCAAAATCTATTTTTTAATGGAAGAATTATACTAGTTGGTATTTGCATCCACAACTGCATTGTATAAAAATGTCACATCATTTAATTTTATTTACATCTGACTCTTAAGAAATTCAATTGTGAATTCAGGAGGCTACTTGTCCTTCTCCGGAGAGCAACAAATAATACAGGTGTCTTTACTATACCTAAGGAAGAGATTATGGCAGATGGTTGAGAATGACAGCTCACTGTCCAAATTACATGTGATCCTTTGCTGCACCTGGGCTTGAATTTTTCCAAATGCGGAGAATCCGGAGCCCCTAGTAGTACCTGGAGGATGTCTCCTTTGTGATCCTGCTAGAGCACAGCCACGGGTTTGGTCTTCGTGGAACACCCAGTCCTCCATCTACTTCCCAGTCTTGGAGAATACTCTTACTTCTTTCGATTTCCTCTCATCTCAAAAGTAATATTCTCCTCATTTTCTTCTCTCCACCAGCATGATTCTTTCAAGGAGTATATGTTTTTATAAAATAAAAATCCTACCTAAGGCTACCGATGAAGCAACAACACACAAAGCCTTAATTACTTCTTTGTCATTAGGAGAAGAGATGATGAAGGCAGAATAAAACAAACGTTATCTCAATACATTGTCCTGACTCATTATTATTATTTACATGTCTCTATAGGTAAATCTATTTCTTTATTTTAAAATATTTCAGCATTGGAAGGATGAAAGGAGAGGTAAAAAGGATTGGTTGAGGAATGTCTGGGAGAGAAATGGGAAAAACAAACTGGATTAATCTTTAGTGCTTCAGGGATCTCATGAGATTCTTATTTAGCCCAACAGCTCAAATATCCATCTCCTACTCTGTTAATATCTCAACATCAAGTGACAACCATTGAACAGATCTTGGGTGACCTTTTCTATGTCTGTTAATTCATGCAGAAGCTAAACATATTATTTAAATAGTTTTTGAAATCTACCAGTAATTGTACGGGACTAATTTTATATCTGTGCCCAGACTATTCATACTTTGTAAGCCATGAATCAAAGTTTAACACATGTAGGTTTGTACTAATTCAAAATAAATGACTCATTCAACTCTAGAAAATAAAGTTACAAAATGTTTAATTAATCAGCTCTAGCTAATATACATTCTCTACGTTCTAAATGATCTGCAAAATAGTTCATAATTTCTACTTCTAAGGAATAAGCCAGATGAAGATAGTTCTTGGTCCTAATATTTATGTCTCATCAAAGTGGTTACTATATCTTATTATGCATGTTTTAAGTCTAAGTAATGATCAACACTAGGGGCATTAAAGGACATCATAACTATAGTTGGACTGGGGACACTTAAATTCAATCAAAACTGGAAGTTGAAGAAAACAGCAGGAGAATGGATGATAGGGATAACTGGTAGCCGACTGATACTTCTATGTAGTTTACCTGGTTCCAGTAATTATTCTCTGGCCTTACAATCTGATTCCTAAGCAATTTCATTTAAAAGCCACAACCCCGTTGTATTGCTAATATTACAATGAAGTTAGTTTCCAAATATGTTAGAAGGTCATTTATTTAATCAACAATTCTTATGCCTCAATTCATTAGTATATAGCCTTCAAATCCCATTTACTGCTACACTCACTCCTTTTGCCATTTTACCCTCAGCACCATATTCAAATCACTCTCACAAAGGTTACTACTTAATTGTTACTCTCTTAATTGTCAAAAAGCAATTTTCAGTAGTACCTCACTCACCCTTTCCGTATCCTTTGACATTGCTACTCCTCCCTCTCTCTAGTACTTTTCCCTTTCACTGGTTTCTCTGACACTGTTTGGCTTGGTAATTTTCCTAACAGCTCTTAAACAGTTCCTAGCTGAAATTCCTCTTTTCCTCTTCCCCAGG
Source organism: Cacajao melanocephalus (assembly GCA_963573385.1). Classification (NCBI taxonomy): domain Eukaryota; kingdom Metazoa; phylum Chordata; class Mammalia; order Primates; family Pitheciidae; genus Cacajao; species Cacajao melanocephalus. The sequence goes on along the minus strand of CAUYLG010075286.1, from coordinate 34,782 downwards.
GTTTCATTTATATCTTTTTACTTACGGCTCTGCTTCTACAAATTTTACCTAAGATATTGCACCCACTATGATGATTTCAGCTACTATTGATGTACTGCTGACTACACCATCACTATCTGTGATTCTCATTTGTTCTAGAAGCACATTTCCAAATTAAGTATTCCATGAGGTACTCTTTTTTGGCCTTTTTCTCTATTCATATGATCTGTTTTTCCTAATTGGCTGAGTGTCTCCCAGAAGATTAATATCCACTCTCATCACAGACTGCCAAATCTGCATGTCTAGGCCAAATATGTCTGGAGTTTCAGACCCATACAGCCAAGTGCCTATTGAGGCCTCTCCCTAGATAGCCAGGAAGCATGTCAAACGGAACATATCCACTTATTACTACACCATCTTCCCAGAAGTCTTGTCTCTCCTCTCACCATCCCAGTCTTGACGAGGGGCCCCTGGACACCATCCTCTTTTCCCAGTTTCCTTCCAGTCCCCATTTCTACTCACCACACACTCTCACCTCTACCATTAAAATGTGCCACGTGTTTGTCCTTTGTACTACCACAGAGGATGCAATTCTCGTCATTTTTAACCTAGACCATTGAGATAGACCCCTGAGTGTTTATTGTGATTCCTGGCTTCCTTACCTCTCCCCAATACCCCAGAGATGCATTTTTCCCTCTGCAATAAAAGCTCAGCTCACATACAAATCGAATTGGCTCACTGTCCTGCTCAAAGTCATTTGTCTTCCCATAAGCCACATCATACAAAATAAACCCCTTCGACTATGGTCACAATGTCCTTTGTGATCTAACCTTCCCATTCCTGGCAAGCCTCATCTGTTGCCATTCTCCCTCTGGCACTTTAAAATCTGGCCCACTCATCATTCCCCGTCACATTGTGCCTTCTCAAATCTCTCAGCTTTTTCCAATGTTGTTCTTCTTTTGATAGCCTTTCACATTTATAGACCTGTAAAACCTCATCTATGAAGTCTCATTTCAAGGGGTAGCTCCTCTAGGAACATTTCCCTGACTCACACAGGTTTGACTTGTGACTAGAATAAAGCTGTTACCCTTTTCTCTGTTGTGTACTTTATACACAATGTCCACCTTATACGATGATTGTAACATTTAATTGGTTAACACATTTAAAAGGCTCAGCAGTGCTGAGCTCATATGGTTTAAACTTAGTAAATATTAGCTATTCCTATATTTTATCAGCTGACATGGTGTATCATTGCATGTGTTTACCTTACCATTAGACATTAAAGTCTTTGAGAGCAAGAAACAACTTCTTGACTTTGTATTGTAAAGGATTCGTTTTTTTAATTGCTTTGTGTTTCTTTTATATTTAGATGAGACTAAGTATGAAATGTATGCAAAACAAAATTATAAAATGAGTTTGAGCCTGCACAGACTGAAATGTAAGCAATGTCTGTATTGGAAAGAGCACTGATATCTAGAAGTTTCGATGATTTATGCTATTATGTCCTGGTCACTAAGGTTGGTAAATTGTGTGCATGTATGTATGTGCTTGTATACATATATGCTCCAGATATGTTTGTTTGTAGGTATACACGTATGCATGTGGACATGCACGTATACATGCATGCAACCACTCTGGCGTCCTCTCATGGAAGCAGGTGTCCCTTAACCTTCAATTAAGTCCAAAATACATATTTGTCAATCTGAGTGCAGTATGTTTTCTGCAACTTGACTGCCAATCTCTGATTCTGAAGCTGATAGAGGCATTTCTCATAGATATTCATAACTGAATATATTCAAACTCATTCATGTTATCATTTCTTATATTGCCACGTAAGCTAAAAACTTTAAAAGGTATCGTCTATATTCTTACCTCTCTGCAAATACTTCCAAGTCCACACAGAATCCTCTCTGGAATGTCTCTGAAACATCTGCCTGCACTCCAATTCCATTGCCATTCTTTCTGGGTTTAGGCTTTCCACCATGCGAGTCTGAGCTCCCATCCACCTCATTCTGCCACCAGTTATTTTTCTAAAATATAAAACTGAGCAGGTTCTTTACCTGCTTGAAAAGCATCGAGAGTCTACCATTGCCTAACAGATAGAGTTTCCAAACTCCTTGGACCAAAAGAGAAGATCTGAAGCTATTTGCCTGCAGTGGTATGCACTAGGAATAAAATCCACATGTCAGACATACACTCTAGTGTACTCAGGGTAACGTCTTTCACGTTCATCTAAGAAAGGGAGATTGGCACTAGTATGGATTGTGAGAGTCAAAATAATGCCCCTCCTCAGAAATGTCCACATCCTAGTCCCTGTAACCTGAGAATATGTTACCTTATATCAAAAGGCACCATGCCCGTGTGGTTAAACTATATGTCTGGAAAGGGGGAAGGTTTTCAGGATTGTTTAGGTGGGTCCAATGTAATTGGAAGGGTCTAAGACAGAGGCAATAGGGTCAATAGGTAAAAGGAGATGTGATGATGGTAGCAGAGTAGGAGTGATGCCATTGCAAAAAAAGGGGAACATGAAACAAGGAATGCAGTGACCTCTAAAAGCTGGAAAAGGCAAAGAAACAAATTCTTCCCAACACAGCCCAGAAGAAACCAACCTGCCATCATTTTGACTTTAGCCTGTGAAACTGATTTTAAACTTCTGACTTTCAGAACTATACAATAATAAATTAGTGTTTGTTTAAGCCAACAAGTGGGTAGTAATATGTTGCAGTAGCAATAGGAAACAAATACAATGATAATCACTCTAATTTTTAAAAAATTAACGAACTTGCTTACTTCATCTTTTATGAATAATACAAACAATCCTGTTAAGCTCATCTTTGCTACTACTCCCCATGTCTCCTGCATCATATACAAAAAGTCTCAGCTGACTCACTTGGCTCCCCTTAATTGTATGGCACTTTAATACTATAAGGATCAGATCACATGGTCTCAATTTTTTATAAAGCTGCTATAATAGTAAGTTGAAAAAAGCTATGGGTATATAAAAACAAAAGCAAATGAAGAAAATACAGTGTACAATAATACAATTTACTTTTAAAATCATGGAAATACAAAGAAAGGCAGTGATTATTTTGAAGTTAGGATGACTTAGAGCCTGTTTCAAGGAGGTCATCTTACTGGTGTTGGACACAATTTTTTATAAGTAATCAAAATGAGTTTTCAATAAGGGTGAAGAACACAGAAGCAGGAAATGAGTAGGTTACAGGGGAGGTAATGCCAAGGCAAGTTGAGGGACTGGATTTGACAGATCATTCAATGTCCTGAAGAGAAAACTGGGCATTTAAAGTAAGAAAGAAGCAAAGTCAAGTTCCCAGATGGATAAACAGTTCAGAGACAGGAATGATTATATTTATTTGGTGACGACGGGTTGTCAGGTTGAGAAATCCTGTGAAATTAAATTTGTTAACAATGGGAGATGAAGCAAAAAGCAGCAGGTTGGGAAGTAGTTATGAGAAAGTGTTGCTGAATGACATATCCGTAAGCATCACAATTAAGTAGCTATAGGACGGTACTCCTCTAGAAAGTTCTCTAGTGTTGTAGTGTAAAGACAGGTAAATCTTCTCAAACTGAATTTCTTAGTGTATTCTAAGGTACCTGAGGAGAGTCTACTATCATTATAGTTAACGTGTGGTAACTAGTTTCACCTCTTCCCACTCTTCTGGAAAGAATGCCTATTCCCCCAACACATTCAAAAATGAAAAAAAAAAAAACTCTTAATTTATTCTTGAGGTAAAAATAAGATGTGTGTTTCAACAGTAAAGTGAGGTATGTTTAATCCATTGCCTTACATTTTATAGTACATGCATAAATTTGGGGACAAGGGGGGCCTTTCTATAAAGGAAAATTTATCAGCTGATGCTCTGCATTTTGAGTCAAAAATAAAACTTACATCCTAATTAAATTATTCTTTCTACCTTTATTAATTTTGATGAATAAAATAAAAAGAATATAATCCATGTCTACTTACTATTCTTTGTTCTGCTTTTCTATTTAAATATCATTTCATGTTAACATGGTCATCTGCTTTCCACGTGTATTAAATCACACTGAAGCACTTGTTAGTGTTTTACGAACAGTTTCAATATGGGAAATGGATTAAGACGCCTTCCAGTCAATAACAATATGTTTCCCTATGGAATACGCAAGTAACACCCTTAGCAGGAGATTGGGATATTCTCCCCTGCCCACTTCCTTCTTCCCTCAATTTAGAACCACTTAGCTGAGTTTTCCTTTTTGCTAGCACTTGTACGTAGCAATTGCAAAGAACATACAAACAATATCATGCAAGTGGCTATTTTTAAGGTATTTTTTCTTTGGGGTATACTTACAAAGTTCGAAATACCATATCATAGGATCTAGTAAATACTGTAGTCCTTGCCCATTTACTTAATTGCAATGGAATACCTATTTCCCAGTTATTTTTATTTATTCAACAAATATTCACTAAGGTCCAGCTGTGTGTAAGGCGCTTCTCTAGGCACTGAGAATACAAAAAGGAAGGCACCAAGCAAACACACAGTAAATATCCCTGCCCTCAAGGATTCTATATTCTGGAAAAGATAGAAACATAGCAGAAAATAACAAATTAGAAATGCAGATTTTCATAGAATCATTTTCCTGTGTAAAAAACAAAGTGTATTAACATGGATGAAAACAACGAAGGAGCTATTTCATACAGAATGGTCATAGGCGGCCTGGCTGGTAAGAAAAAACTAAAGCAGAGATCAGATGGACCAAGGGAGCGAACCCTAAATGCATTTAGGGATAGAGCACTTAAGTTTGGGTCATAAGACAGTAGAAATATCCTGAGGGTAAAAGATGGTTGGCATCAATGAACTGTGTGGTCAATGTGGCTGAAGCCCAGAAAGAAAGGATATAAGTAAGAAGAAGTGAATCCAGAGAACTGAGCACAGTACAGAACAGGTGGGGCCTGTAAGGTCTTTGGCTTCTACTCTGCAAAAGACGGGAAGTCCTTGGCAGCTTCTAAACAGAAGTGGCACAAACTGAGTTACATATTAGAAGATCACTCTGGCTACACACCGAGGAGAGTATGATGGCAGAAAGACAAGCAAATAGGAGGTCATCCCCAGGATCCGGTCAAGAGATGGTATTGCTTGGATCAGAGAGGTAGCAAGTCATGTCCACATTACTTTTACAGACGTATCATATACAAAAAAGTACACATATCATCAATACATAGCTTGATTAATTTTGACCAAGTAAACATCTGGAAGCTCCCACACAGTGCCTCGCAGTCACTAAGCATCAGGGGCAACCTGACTTCTAACAGCATACGTAAGTTTCGCCTGTTTTTTTCCTTTTTATAGATAAAAACATAGGTTGTATATTTGTGTTTCGCTGCTTTTTTCAACATTACATTTATAAGCATCATACATAATGTTAATATGTATATATATAATTATCTGCTAAATAATATGCCATCAATTGAATATATTACATTCTACATATTAATTCTGAGTATATATTGAAGGTAGAGCCAAGAGTTTGAAGATAGAAGAGATGAGGGTTATTAGAGAGAGGAGGTGAGTATGACTCCAAATACAACCTGAGAAATTAGAACTGATACACAGAAAACTGGGGCAAGAGCAGGTTTGGGAGAAAAGACAGGAATTTGACTTTGAACTTCTTAAGTTTGATATGACATCCCAACAGAGCTATCTAGCAGGCAGTTGGGGATGTGAGTCTGTAGTTCTCAGGAAAGATACAGGCAAAGATTTAAATGCAAGAGTCACCAGGGTAGAGCTGCTTCTGCAGGATGAGTGTGGCAAGAAGCTCCTGCGGTCGTAACTGTGCCCAGGGGAACCACAGCCTTTAGGGTTGGGGAATACACCAACCTTAACATAGAGGCATTTGAGTATGCAGGTATTTAACCAACAACATGCCTGTGAAATATTAAGAGTTAGCAGCATAAAGCCAGCTTTGGTTCTGAATAAGTGTCTTATCCTGAGACATGATCACTGGAAGCGGGGTTTGAGGAACAGGGAGAGGGTGATGGTGCTGTCAATCAACAGCCTACTGTTTGCTAGGTGAGATTCTTGTTCACATAAACCCTGATCTATTCCAGTCACTTATTTCAGTATGAGCAGAAGTAAAACTTAATCCCCATTTTAATTTAATCATAAAGCTAAAATACAGTTAACACTATAACTTTAAAATACATAGGTTTCTTCTTGGCAAGAAGCTGCTGTGAAATGCACAAAGTAAGGCTCAATAAATGTTGAATGAGTTATTCCATATATAACTCAAGAGGTTTTAGTAACAACTGTAGGCAATTTAATGTGATAGATCTGTGAAAGTTAAGAAACCCTCCTTACAATCCAGTTGGAAAAATGAACAAATTCTATTAAATGTATTGAGATAAGCCGTGTGTGTGTGTGTGTGTGTGTGTGTGTGTGTGTGTGTGTTTTGAGAAGGTACATATTGGCGGGGAAGACATGGAGAAACATAACAGAGAGATGAGAAGTACTGGAGATGAACATGGTAGGGAAAAAATGATAAAATTTAAGAAAATATTAAGACAGAGTGAAATTTAAGGGATAAGAAGGTAAGCCACTCTTCCCACTCAAGATTCCTCTGCAGAATCTAACAAAAGGAATCCACACAATTGTGTGTGATGAGTTTCCAAGTATAAAGAATAACAGAAGTCCAGAGAAGTTCAGAAAAGAGAGAAATAAATTTACATTGGGAAAGCTTAAGAGGGATTTCTGGAAAAGATGTGGGTTGACGAGGGCCCTGCATCATATTCCTAGTAAAGATTTTACTTTCACTAACTGGATATACTAGCAGGAGGCCTCTGGCCTGATAATATGTGTCTCATTATTTCTTGCAATTGGCTGAGTCAGAAAGGTCATGTGACCATATCTAATTAACTAGAAAGCTCTCTAAGCCACCGATTCTGTCCCTGGCCACCGCTGACACAGGGTTTCCAGCCCCTGGCAGACCTATGATTTCTATAAGTCACTCATTCTTCCACAGCATGTTAAAGAACCTCCATCAGCATGCACACACAGAGGGACACAAAATGTCAACATTAATTCTAAATATTCAAGAGACAGCTCTGGTTGAGAGCTGACTTGAAACCAAAAATTATTGAGCACAATTATGGATAATCAGGGGAATTAACTAGAAAGGGGGAGGGAAACTGGCAGAAGACAAAAAAAAAAAAAAAACCCTAACTCTGTCAAGAAAGAAGGAAGAAAACATACTAAAGTTATGAAAGAGATGACATGGACTAAATGAGAATATTAATGGGGCAGAGCCAATTCGCAAAAACTAAAAAATCCATTGGCTGTCAATTTCTTCCCTTTCTTGGAAATGGATTTGTAATCATCCCCTTGCCAGGCCCCAAACTGACCAGTAGTAGAGCTCGTGGGACTCAACAGCTGCTGCATTCTATCCTAGAAGCAGTTGCATTTCATTGTTGGGCAAAGTGATTCCTGCCTAGAGACTGGAAAATTAAGTACTGAGGCATCCTGCCCAGGCAGGAAGACAGCCAGTATCACCACGCTGCATTTGTGGGGGAAGAGAGGAAAATTTATCTTCTTCAAAGTTAAATGGTACAGAAAATCTTGAAGTTGAGAGCACATCTAAAAGAAGGCAAGCAGGTGGAGGGGGTGGTGGCTCACGCCTGTAATCTCAGCACTCTGGGAGGTGGAGGCTGGCAGATCACTTGAGGTCAAGAGTTCAAGACCAGCCTGGCCAACATAATGAAACCCCGTATCTACTAAAAATACAAAAATTAGCCAGGCGTGGTGGTGTGCACCTATAATCCCAGCTACTTGGGAGGCTGAGGCAGGAGAATCACTTGAACCCAGGAGGCAGAGGTTGCAGTGAGCCGAGATGGTGCCATTGAACTCCAGCCTGGGCAAAAAGAGCAAAAATCCATCTCCAAAAAGAAAATAAAATTTAAATTTAAAAAAAAGCAAGCAATAGCTCTTTAAGTTGGCTAACTCTTCCAAAGGTTGCTTATTAATTTTCATTTTATATATAAAATTAAACATAAATATTGTAAACATATCCCTTAAATATTTGATAAGCAATAAATGCCACGAAACCAGAAAATATTATTTCACTTCAAGCACTATGAATCCATGCATAATGTGAAATCTCAGGCTTTTCCATTTAAACTAAATAGAGTAGGTGTAAAAGGAAAAGGATTTGGTGAGCTAGTTCTGATTATTTTTAGATTCCCTTAAAATATTATTGAGTAAACAATAAAGAAGAGAAAGTATTTCACAGTTCTTATGTAGAGTTTAAATTGTTTAAATTGGGTTTTTCAGCTACTCTAGATCTCATAATTTGAGAAATGTATGATTTTGGACTAACTACTTGTGTGTTTTGCTTTGAAATGAAGCCATTTCAGAACAGTTATTTTACACACACACAGATATAAATTATAATCAGTTTTGCATATAATTGTCCCAGAGTTTCCTTAAATTTGAATTTCTGTAGAAAGCTGCTACATTTTTTATTTGTTTAGTTTCAGTTCAGATAGTTTTACATAAAGTAGCTACCAAATACTTTTGATCTTTCAAAAAGTGAAAAATAAAAATCAATCCTATTTAAGAAACCGTTAATTAGCAACATCTCATACAAGCATGATATGTACTGTTTTTGGCAAATGGGCTATAGACTGAAGCTCCTAATGACAGAGGCGTTTGAATAGGAGCTGGGTAAAATAAGGCTGAAACCTACTGGGCTGCATTCCCAGATGGTTAAGGCATTCCAAGTCACAGGAAGAGATAGGAGGTCAGCACAAGATACAGGTCTAAAGACCTTGCTGATAAAACACGATGCGGTAAAGAAGTCAGCTAAGACCCACCACAACAAAGATGGTGACGAGAGTGACCTTGGGTCGTCCTCACTGCTACACTCCCACCAGCACCATGACAGTTTACAAATGCCATGGCAATGTCAGGAAGTTACCCTATTTGGTCTAAAAAGAGGAGGCATGAATAATTCACCACTTGTCTAGAATATCATCAAGAAATAATCATAAAAATCAGCAACCAGCAGCCCTCAGGGCTAACTCTGTCTGGAGTAGCCATTCTTTTATTCCTTTACTTTTCTGTTAAACTTGCTTTCACTTTACTCTATGGACTTGCCCTGAATTCTTTCTGGCATGAGATCTAAGAATGCTTTCTTGGAGTCTGGATTGGGATCCTTTTCCTGTAATGCTAGGATATCTTTATTACTTTTCTATTTTTAAACGTTTTTATAAGTCAGTGCTTAAAACAAAGAAAATACTACCTTTAAATCGTCTCTCTTGAAACTGTATATTGGATGCTTCATTATAAGTATATTTACAAATAAAAATTTGAATCAAATAAGAGCAAAGTGTAAGTTGCATGCATTTTATGACAGAAAGATACTTATTTAAACAGTAAGTGCAGAAATTGAACATAATTTATAATTAGACAGCATTGTCTTCTTATCTGAAGTAAGAGAAAGGATTGCTTGCTTAGCTAATGTCTTATGCTTCTTAGGCCATTTAGGGAATTAGAGATCAGGCATTCTTAGATACCATAAGTGGTGGTTCACAGGGAGCTCATGAAACTGAGGTTGTATGTAATGTGTTTGAGTGTGTGTTAGGTGTCTGTATGTTTGTGGGGGAAAGAGAGTCCTTCTTTTTCCTCAGAATCTCAGAGGGATCTGTATTCCTCACACAAAAGCCTTAAAAGCTGCTGAGCTAGAAGATCTCTAAGATTCTTTGAGGTCTCCAAAGTTTCTCAGATGTCTGGTAGTCAAATGCAATTGTTCACAAAAAGAGTCAAACTGCAAAATATTTGAAGAGAATTATTCTGAGCCAAATATGACTGACCAATGGTTCATGACACAGCCCTCAGGAGATCCTGAGAACATGTGCCCATGATGGCCAGGCTGTAACTTGGCTTTACACATTTTAGGGATGCATAAGGCATCAATCAATACATGTAAGATGTACGTTGGTTCAGTCTGGAAAGGCAGGAGAAGTGGAAGCTGGGACTTCCAAGTTATAGGTGAATTTAAAGATTTTCTGTTGGGCAATTGGTTGAAAGAGTTATTATCAATAGAAAGGACTATCTGGGTTATTTTAAGGGGTTGTGGAGACCAAAGTTTTATCATGTAGATGAAGCCTCCAGGTAGCAGGCTTCAGAGGAAATAGATTGTAAATGTCTCTTATCAGACTTGAAGAGTCTGTTCTATCAGTAATTCCAAAAGGCAGAAGAGTATAATGAGGCATGTCTGGCTCCCGCCTCCCATCATGGTATGAACTAGTTTTTCAGGTTAACTTTGGAATGCCCTGGACCAGGAGGAGGGGTCCATTCAGATGGTTGGGGGCTTAGAATATTATTTTTGTTTTACATGATCATCCACTAAGAGTGAACTTTCAACCTCATCCTGCAATGGCTCTTCTCTGCGTGACTGTCATCTGGTCATTTCCTACTTTGGATAATATATCCCGGGTCATCATGGGTAGTATGAAGACTTCAGGGAAGTCCAGCATATTAAAATTATGTGCTGCTAAAAAGGTCTATTTACATTTCAGTGTATGGAGTGAGACCATGCTTCACAGAATCTGAAAATAACAGTAGACAAAGGAGTAAAAAAAGTAAAAAAGCATAGAGGTTAGATTAATAATGGTAGGACAGGAATGAAAAGAAAGAATGACATGTGTCCATTAGTACATCTGCACTTACATGCTCTAGGCAGGCACCAGATTCATCTCAGACCATCCACACCCTCCCACTGGATTCCTGACCTGTTCACTGGGTGCCTTTGTTCAGGCCTGCTCACACCCCCACTTCCTGGCAGAAACAGTGAAACGGAATGAACTCTTGCAAAACTTCTTGTGGCCAGTCACCCTTGGATACTCCAGGAGGCTTCCATCTATTGTTGGCTGTCAAAATCACCCCAGAAGCTTTCTTCCTGAAAGGCAGCTCCAACTTCAAGACTATTTTTCCCCATTAAAAAGACCTTTCAAATTACAAATCACACAAATGGAAAATGAAAAAAAAAACAACAGAATTTCAGATGGAAATGTTTCACATCAACAAAATGAGGTATCTGCCACCATAGATGCCTAACTTGGCAAATGAGCCTTCCATTGGCTGGAATAAATTATTTTTTTCTAACCAATGGAATGGCCCTACGTCTTAGGACCCTAGGACAGGAATTAGCCAACTATGGCTCATGGGCCAAATTCAGACTGTCACTTGTTTTAATAGTGCCTGCAAACTAAAAATGATTTTTACCTTTTTAAATGACTGTGGGTTAAGTACCTATCTAATATCTTTGATTTTTCAAAGTGGCCTAAAACCTTAAATTATTTCAGTCACTTTGTATAGAATCAACTCTGCCTACTTCTTATCTAAGAGATACATGTCACAGTGAGAAGAGGGGGAAGACAGAGAGAGAAAGAGAAAGAAAGGCAAGGAAAATGTAATGTAATTCCATATATTAACACAGATGCAATCATCTTAAATATCAACAAGTAAAAATATCAAAGTATTTAAAAAGTACATATATGTGTATGTATACACATGTTAAATGTGTACATATGTAGGTATATATGTATATACATATATGTTGTGTGTGTATACATATGACTCTATATACCCATATATGCAGTCATTATGACCAAGTAGGTTTTTTTTCCCACGAATTCAAGAATGGTTCAACATTAGAATATTTAGGAATGTAACTGCCATACTAAGACATTAAGGTAGAAAAATTAGAAGCCATGCAGAAAAAGTACCTAATGATATAATGGAATACAAAAGTGATGAATAAGAATTTAATAGGAAGGATGAGGCACGACTATTTGCCATAGACAGATGAGGCAATCACATGTCATCTGTTTTTCTTGAATTTCACATAAATCATTTCCTTTTATTCTTGTCTCTGGCAAAACAAGTGCAAAAAAAATCACAAATAAATCTATGACTAGTGGACCTTTGCTACCTTAACATTTCCTCTCTGCAAATATCGATTCACCCTGTCCTGGCTATCTTGCCACCAGCTCATTTGGAGAAATAGTACAGGTTAGACATGAGGACATAATATTTTTTTCCTCTAATTGGAGATATCATCCTGCCATCCTAGAATTGATTTAATAAAATCAGGTCTGATTCTCATACTTTTGCTTTGGTAAAGTGGGTTTTATTTCCACATCTTATGCTCAAACATCAAGCGCTCTGCACAGAGAAGAGAATGGGGCAAGCTCTCTGCTAGACACAAAACATTGCAGTGGTTAAGTGTGTGGGCCTTGGGCGCGCTCTACCTGCATCTGAATTCCTGTTCCGGTAATTATCAACCTGTGGCCTTGGTAAGTCTCCCTGCTACTCTAAGAACCAGTTTTCTTATCTATATATAAAGGAAGATGAGAGTATCTTAGTCATAATGTGGTAAGAATGCAAATGAATACACACACTACACACACACGCACACACACACTACAGACACACACAAGAAGTGTTTGGCACAGGCTAAGAGCTCTGTAAATATTGGCTATTATTATATTAGAGAAATCATCCAGTTGTTGACAGATTGCTTTCACTTAAATTTTCCAGGTAGGGCCCTATGAGGCCCAGCTGTATAATAAGGAGTTCCTATTTTTAGATTCCCATGAAGCTACTCAAGCTTAAGATCGATTTCCTTCTCTTCAGCTGGTTTGTGTGTGGCTTGAATCTCCACAGCATCAGTCACAGCAACAAAGCTCTGACTGGAAAGCCGGGAAACTGGTCCCACAGACATGTTTTACCGCAGCTGGAGCCCAAGCAGGTCTGACATACATGAGTCGGCCAACCTGCATAAATCAAGTTGTGAGTTAATTCCAAGGGAGCATTTTCATTACATGTAGGTATATACTCTAGGATCTTCACAGAATATGCTCTTAGCTCCTCAGAAAGAAACAATTAGAAATTGTACCAGTGTGACTGAGCTCTGTAACAATCTCCATGTGGCTTTGGCTCAAATAACTAAAAGGGCTAGAGATTAAGCTAATACTTTTATCTCCCAGGCTCCATAATTAGGAAATGTATTTTCTGTGGAATATAAGAACAGCCATTTGTCGTCAATTAAAGAATATATAATATCATTACAAAAATACGATGCCATTGTTTCATTGTTTTTGAAATATGATTAGTAAGCCAGTGAACGATGTTTGAATTTTAGAATTACTTTATGATAAGGGGATTTAAATGCTTGAATGTGCAGATATATTGGGCAACGATTCTATCCCAATTGAGTAGTTCATGGCTTCTGCCCTCTCCTAATTGTCTAAGTGATTGCTTTTGATTTATACAGTGGTTTCTCCTCATGACTCATATGCAATTGATTTACCTTAGATCTACAGGGTAGCTTTTTGAAGAATATAAGCTTAGAAAGCCCTTAGTTATTATGAAGATATTTTGTATCTGTTATCATGGATATTGCTTTGGTGGTACCCAGACCAAGAAGAATCACATCGTACCTTTCTACTTCTGTATCTTGGCCATTCATTATTTATTTTTCAAAAAAAAAATCCAAAAGTTAACTAATTGGAATTTGTTAGGCATTAATATAAGGCATATACAAACAACATAAACAAAAGCTGTGTACAAAGTTTCATTAGTTGAGGGTTCCACATTTTAAAATTTCAGGCAGATGAAAGTTTATTGGTCTTCATTAAATTGTGCCAGAATGTCTTTGCTGTCTGTTTGAATAAACCCTTCGTACTCTCCCTAGTTTTCCAAATCTGCAGCTCATAAGGGAGGAATATAATCAGACGACTCTTGCCTATATATACTTAATGAATAACTGTCAGGGTATGCAGTTAGATGAATTCCATCTCACTCATACTCCTACCAACTATGGAGAGTACTGTGAGTTAAAAGTTCAAAGTACTTCCAATTTTTTTTTTTTTTTGAGACAGAATCTTGCTCTGCTGCCAGGCTGGAGTACAATGGTATGATCTCGGCTCACTGCAACCTCTGCCTCCCAGGTTCAAGAGATTCTCCTGCCTTAGCCTCCCAAGTAGCTGGGACTACAGGTGCATGCCACCATACCCAGCTAATTTTTCTTTGTATTTTATAGAGAGGGAGTTTCACCATGTTGGCCAGGATGGTCTCGACCTCCTGACCTTGCAGTCCGCCCACCGTGGCCTCCCAAAGTGCTGGGACTACAGGCGTGAGCCACTGTGTCAGGCCAGTACTTCCTAATATTAAGAGTTGGAAGAAGAATTTGAGATTTCAATAGCAAATTTAGAAATGCAACAAGAAATAAAGTTCTAACGACCATTGAAGAGTGGTATTCAGCTGGTTGTGGTGCTGGTGGTGGTGATGGTAACAATCTACTATGCAACACCTACCAAAAAACTCAACAGTAAAGATAAACAACATGGAAAATGGCATTTGTTTTCAAAACATAAAAAATGGCCTAATGTTCTCATATTCCACATGCCCTCTACCTCACAGTTGAATCTCAAGGGACCTCAGTTTCTGTTTTTTTAAAACATGCTTTAATAGCTAATGCATGCTGGATTTAATACCTAGGTGATGGGTTGATAGGTGCAGCATATCACCATGGCACATGTTTTCCTAAGTCATAAACCTGCCCATCCTGCACATGTACCCTTGAACTTAAAATAAGATAATTTTTGAAACGCTTCAACTTACTTAAGTTCCAATAGGCTTTGAACCTTTGTATTTTTCTACTCTTAGTTGTAGCCCCTTGAGAAATGCTAATATCAAGGGTGCCAAAATATACTAAATAGATCATTATGTAACAGTAACACTGCTAACAGCAAAACTTAAAAATAGACAGCAAATTAGAAATTCCAGTGGATATACAACTGTCCACTTATGTCTGTTTTCTCTACAACCAAAATGCCACAAAACTGCAGAATTTTAAAAACAGAATATTAAAAGATCCAGGGCTTTGGTTGCTTCTTCCAGAACTGTTTTCCAAATGTCATTCACGCCTTGTCAACCACACCAAATGAGGGAAACACAGCACTGTCCATTTATCAGCAGCTGCTGTTATTGTTTAGTCTTTCTTATGAATATTGCCCCCTTCCCAAGCAATGTTCCAACTAGATAAGCTCAACAGTATTAACAATATAGTCCAGCCATAAAGGGATGGCTTTAAAATATTTATTGGTGATACACATGATTCCCAGTATTACTGATGCAATCTGCAGTATAGGAACAATTCATCCTCTAAAGTTACAGATGCTGAAGGTCAGAAGAAAGGCTGCTCTATGCCACTAAGGCTTGGGAATCTATCCCTTTCCTGGTAAGTAGGGTGAAAGTGAACGAGGGAATAAGAAATAGAAATCTCCTAATATTGGGCCAGAGAGACGGTGCACATTGAATATTGCTTTTTGGGGCTCATTTCAAAAAACAATCTTATGATCCTGTTTTGTGGATAATCGATAACTAAATATATAGTTCGTAGTTCAGTATGATTGCCCTTTTTGCTCATAATCATGCCTTCTTTTCAGAGGTATTTCCTTGAGCTCTTTTATTCTTAGAGCTCTGTTAACTATGGTACCTTTAATTAGTATTATGTACATGCAATCACCCAGGGAGGTTCCACGTTCCTGTGTGACTCCATTCCTGGCCCACAGTGTTTAGAAGAGTCTAACAGTTACATACTGCTGCATTAAAACAAACAAAATCACACTCCAAAAGTCAGTTGCTTAAAACAATAACCATTTATTATTTCCCATGACTGGAGGCATAGGGGCTATTCTCTGAACTTTCTAATTCAGAAGCATTCAACTACACGTTCAGCTAGGCTAGAAGGTACAAATGGCCACATACACATTTAGCAATTAGCACTGCTGTTGGCAGGTGTTTAGGATCAGCGGGAAAGCCACTCTCCTTTTTCTATGCAGTCTTTCAGCTGGAGTCTTCATGCCTTTATTCTCTCATGTCAGCATTACAACAGGACAGAAACAAACATTAAAAATTCTCTTGAGTCCCGGGTGCAAAACTCACTCAGTGTCACTTCTGCCACAATCAGTTTGTTAGTTAAGGCAAATGTTAAGACAGGTTCACAGATTCCAAGAGAGGGAAGATGTGATCTCTTGATAAGAGAAGCCACAAAACCACATTGCAAAGGAGCATGGGAGAAGGTGTGGCAGCCATCTCTGAAAACTATCTGCCAAAAGGGGACTCAAGAGTTTCTATAATACAGCAGCCAAGATTTTACACTAACCTAAAGAAAGTAGTGAATTAACTTTGGCTCTCTCTGGTTAAAACTCAGATTGTGTTGGATCTATCCAGTAGGCATTAAAAAAACAAAAGATAATCTTCAGCATGAAAGCAGTTTGGTACATGTGAGAAAGGAACAGAGTTGAAATACAGAAAAACTCACTATGCTTGTTTCCAGCTTTGCAGGAAGCCTCTCAGTGGGTGCCTTTAGACCCATTCTTATCCATAAAATACTGTGAAAGTAAAACATCTTGGGACCCCAAAATCACTAAGCTAAAAGGAAAATTTTAAGCTGGAAACTGCTTAGGGCAAACCTGCCTCCCATTCTATTCAAAGTCATCCCCTCTGCTTTACTGAGATAGATGCATATTCTGATTGCTGCCTTTGGAAAGGCTTATCAGAAATTCAAAGGAAGGTAACTATTTTTCTTTCATCTACCTGTGACCTGAAAGCCCACTCCCTGCTTTGAGTTGTCCCCACCTTTCTGGACAGAAGCAACATACTTCTTACACATATTGATTGACATCTCACATCTCCCTAAAATGTATAAAACTAAGCTGTGCCCTGACCCCCTTGAGCACATGTAATCAGGACTTCCTGAGGTGGTGTCATGGGAGTGCACCCTTAACTTTGGCAAATAAACTTCCTAAAATGATTGAGACTTATCACACCATTTTTCTTGATTGACAATACCATCCTCTCTTGCTGAATTCAGATTAGGTTCCCGTCACTTGTAACTAAAAACGTCATCTTAATTCACACTTCCAGTTTATAGGTTACAGCTGTTCACTCCAATCTTTCCAATCTTTATGGCCGTTTACACATGGTTAGATGCCTTTTACAAGATTGGTCCAATTCTGGAAGCAAATGGAATTAGAAAGCCTATTGGAAAGAAAATCGTAAGCAAGCAATGAAGTCCTAAACCTACCTAAACCTGAGGTGAGATAAAGTTCCTAGAATAACATGTTATGTTTGATAGACAACTGAAAATGCTACATTTAAGTTTTTGAACATTTTTCACAATTCATTTTAATATTACTGATGACTTAATATGGTGCTAATCATTAGGTATACAAAAATGGACAAATATGCTTTGGGAGTCCAAAATGGAAGGATCACTTGAGACCAGGAGTTCAAGATCAGCCTGGGAAACATAGTAAGACTCTGTCTCTACAAAAATTTTTTTAAAAATAGCCAGGCATGGTGGCCTGTGGTCCTGGGGAAGGAGACCCTTAATCCTCTTCTGCTTCTTAGGCCATTTCCCCTTCAGCCTTCTACATTGCATCTCAAAAGCAGAAGTTAGAAGTCAGCCAGAGGAGGGACCAGTTGGCACCGCCGGCCAGGTTGAGGAAAAGACCCCTACTGCTAACCACAATTCCATCTATAGATCATGGATAAGGTATGGAGGAATCTTTCCAGAAGGCACTGTTTTTACTTAAACACGATCAAACCCCTACCTAAGTCACATACCCCATGCCTACTTCATAGATCAAGACCCTTTCACATGCAATTTCTAGAGTTGTAAGCCTTTAAAGGGGCAAGGATTTTCTTTGTCGGGGAGCTCGGCTGTTAGGCATCTATGCCACTGCAGCTCCCGGCCAAATAAATCACCACTTCCTTCTCAGTTCCGTGTTCGAGAGGTTTGCGGTCTTTCCTACTTCAGTCCTGGCTACTCCGGGGACTAGGAAGGAGAATTGCTTGAGCTCAGGAGCTTATGGCTGCAGTGAGGTATGATCATGTCACCACACTTCAGCCTTGGCAATAGAAGAGAACCTGTCTCTTAAAATAAAAAAAATATTCCATGTCCTCATGATGCTCATAGGCAAGGCAGAGAGTCAGTCAACAAAACACTCTGGACTCATAAGCCTCATGCTGAAGATGGGAGAGAGGTTCACCAGACCATTCAACCACTTCTGAACTGTTATCTGAGAGGGAATTAAGCTACTATCTTGCCATCTTCTCTAAGGTACTGTATTTTTTGCATCTTTTTATTAAAGAGGCCTACTGTGTGCCTTAATGAATTTTATGTGAGCAAATAATAAGTTGTGTGAACACAGACACTTGAGATATTGAGTCTTCAGGGATGGGGAGTGGAGTGTGGATAGACCTATTAAAATTATTATTTTTTGATATCAAACTGATTAAGGTTCTTACATTTTTCCTTTGAACCTCAGGGGCTTGGCTCAGCATCTGTCATGTTGTAGGCAGTTAATAAATATTAGGGAAAGGAAGAAAGGGAAGAGAGAGGATGGACAAAAGGAAAGAAGAATAGACAGAAATGAATTTCAAAAGTCCATTCTATAAAAAGTCTTCTGTATACCCTCTGGCACCATCAAAAGAAAAGAAAAAAAGAGAAAAGAAGAGAAGAGAAGAGAGGGGAGGGGAGGGGAGGGTTCACTTACCTAAAGGCTCATTATAGCGCAGAACATACGAAATTGTTATATCTTTAACATGGGATTTTTATAAGGATGTGATCATAGTCATAAAACTGTTATATAGAATTAACTTTAAAATGTGCAAAGCAGTCTCAATGAGAATTCTCAGTTTGGAAGATAATTCTATATCAACTAGAACGAGGGTCCCCAACCCCCAGGCCATGAACTGGTACTGGTCCATAGCCTGCTTAGGAACTGGGCTGCACAGCAGGATGTAAACAGCAAGGAAGGGAGGCAAGCTTCATGTGTAATTTATGGCTACTCCTCGTCATTCGCATTACTGACTAAGCCTCCTGTCAGATCAGTGGTGCCATTAGATTCTCATAGAAGAGTGAATCCTCTTATGAACTGTGCATGCAAGGGATTTAGGTTGCCAGATTCTTATGAGAATTTACTAACTGATGATCTGTCATTGTCTCCATCACCCCTAGATGGGGCCATCAAGTTGCAGGCAAACAAGCTCAGGGCTCCCATTGATTCTACATTATGGTGAGTTGTATAATTATTTCATTACATATTACAATGTAATAATAATGTAAAAAAGTGCACAATAATTATAATGTGCTTGAATCATACTGAAACCATGCCCTCATCTGTAGTCTGAGGAAAAAACTATCTTCCAGAAAACTGGTCTCTGGTGCCAAAAAGGTTGGATACTGCTGAACCAGAAGACAATGACTTTCAGAGGACATGACACTTTTAAGCTCTGTGGTTTAACTATCTGCTTAATGAATTCTGGTTTTCAAGTATATACTAGTTTTCATTTTGATGCAATCTACAAGGATAAAGTTTACACAAAATATCAAGTTTTAAAATAAGTACAAATCACAAATTTCTCTACTATGATTCACCACGTAATAGGTAGTTTGATTTGGAAAACCGAAACAAAGCAAAACAAAAGCAGCCTTGACTTTCAATAACAAAAAGTAGGCTGTGAACTTCATGAAGTTAAAGGCCAACCAGCTTGATCTGCACTCTAACTCCTGATTTGCCACTACCTGTGTTACCTGGTAATTCTATTAAACTCTGTGAAATAATTTCTTCATCTAAAAACATAGAAAACTAGATGCTATACAAGTTAAGAATTGGTTTCACTTTGAAGATAGAAGTAAGTTTGAAACCACAAGCTGCTAATAACTGGCTATTGTAACTTGAGCTGGTTACTTAAGCTCTCCAAGGCCTTCTACTCTCAACAATAAAATGAGAAACATATTATTTAACTTTTAACTAATGGAGTTTAGAAAAGAACATATATATCTCTGGGTAATCAGACATTGAATGAGTAATGTTTTATTTCTTTGTACTCTATTTTGATTTTAAAATAGTTTGCCCATATTTTGCAAATGTTAAATAGCTCACTGTGTACAGATAGTATTTTCAGGGTATGCCTGTTCATCTTTAGTGTTACCCCTTACTTATTGTAGTTTACTGCTTTAGTGAGCTTACAAAGATTATTACTTTCACTGCATGTGTCCTAAGTTTTGTATTGCTTTATTTTGTTTAAAAAATGATGCACTTCCTGTGATTTTAGTGTTGACTAGTTGATCTCTGTTTCAGTTAATTTTCTGCAACTTAGGGACCATCAACTAAATAGTATACGTATATAGCGCAATGTTAGGCATCAAGAGAGGGAAGTAATCTTCGTGTTAAAAATCTCAGACTCAAAACCAGCGTTTCTCAACCTCAGCATTATTGACCTTTTAGGCTACATAATTCTTTGCTTCAAGGGCTGTCCTGTGCATTGCAGGATGTTTAGCAGTATCCCTGACTTCTACCCACTAGATGGTAGGAACACTCCCCAGCTTGTGACAACCAAAAATGCCTCCATACATTGTCAAGTGTTCCCTGGAGGAAAGCGGTAAAACCATTCACTGGTCCAGATCCACGCTGCCCAACAAGGTAACTATTTAAAATGGAGTAAAATTAAATGAATTTTAAAACTCAGTTGCTCAGTCACACTAGTCACATTTTAAGTGCTCAGTAGCTACATCTGGTGAATGGATACCCCAGCAGACAGCACAGATACAGACTATTTTTATTGCAGAAAGTTCTATTGGACGTAATGACTTGAGGGTAAATGCTGTGATAAAAATATAATAATACCAAATGTAACAATAACCAGGATTCCATCCCAGTATTTCCTCCATTTGGGAACTCCTAATTAATCAGAAGAGTATTCTGAATTAAATTCTTTCTGTAAAGGCTTCCTCAACTCATCCTTTAAAAAAGAGTATTTTTTTCTTTTGAGACAGAGTCTGCTCTGCTGGAGTGCAGTGGTGCGACCTTGGCTCACTGCAACCTCCGCCTCCTGGGTTCAAGCAATTCTCCTGCTTCAGCCTCTCGAGTAGCTGGGACTACAGGCACGCGCCACCATGCCCAGCTAATTTTTGTATTTTTAGTAGAGATGGGGTTTCACCATGTTGGCCAAGATGGTCTCGATCTCTTGACCTCGTGATCCGCCCGCCTCGGCCTCCCAAAGTGCTGGGATTACAGGTGTGAGCCACCGCGCCCGGCCTAAAAAAGAATTTTTTAAGAGGCTTCTGCTGTGAGGCCAGTAATTCAAAATGTAACTAATGCTTAAGGATAGCTCCAAAACAAGGCTCAGTTGTAATTGTTGGATAGGCACAATGACAGAGCTAGGGATTAATCTTTACTAAGAGCTAAATTAGGAAGGATTATGAAAGAAACAGGTATATAATCCGGAAATTCCTGGAGATGTACCTGGGTGAAGACCTTGTTTTTAAAACAAGATGAAAAAGTCAGCTGACTTTTTGGAGGTTTCACTTCCACAAAACCAGAAGTGGCCTACAGAGTCACCCAGCTTTAACGCTTCGGTCCTCTTCAACATTAGAGTCAGCTGGCCCAGGGAAAACGTATTGATGAAGCGACGCTCCTTGTTTTCAAGATCAAATATGCCTTCAACCTGGTAACAGAGCAACATGAGACCACAATGTTCAAACCAGAGGACATTCCTAAGTCAAGATTTTTGGACATGTATTAAAGGGGAAAAAAAGAATTCTAGTCACACACCCTGCCTCCAGTTTCACAGAAGGTTGAGTTGAACTCTTACTGGCTATATCACATGAGAGTGTTTGTGTGCGTTGGGGAGAGAGATGAAGCTTTCGTGTGTATAAAGCTTTATATTTAATAAATCCCCTGGAAGCACTACCGATGAATATTGTCTCCTAAACATTAATCCCCAAAATGAAGGATAAAACCTTTTATTATTGACAATTATACCTCCTTTTATTATTGACAATAGCATGTGATGCTATTGTGGACTAATTGATTCAGAAAGTAGTTGTTAAATATCCACTGTGTCTTGTTTCAAGACATGAAAGCTGGGGAGAAAGCAGAACAAGAGGGTGGAATAGAAAGCTCCACTGACCACACCTGCCAAGGATACCAATTTAACAACTATGTACACAAAGAAATCACCTTCAGAGGAACCAAAAGATTACCTGAGACCTCATAGTACCTGGTTTTAACACTGTATCGCTGAAAGAGGCACTAAAAAGACATGCAGTGTTAAAAGCAGGTACTATGAGACTTTTCAGGCACAGAAAAGTCCTGAATCACTGATGCCACCCCTCCCCCACCCCATGTGAAGAGCACCTCTGGGCTCTGGGAAAGGGAGAGCTCAGCCATCCTGAGGAAATGAACTCAGTGCTGTCCTGTTAGAACAGAAAGGAAAATCAGACCAATCTCACCTGTTGCCAACCCACAGAGGGTGCATGTAATCCAGCCCAAGCCAGACGGGAACCACAGATCCCGAGGTCTGAACTTGAGTTCCCATAAACCTCACTGCCAAATGCCAAAGTGCTTTGGGTCTCTAAATAAACTTGAAATGCAGTCTAGGCCATAAGGACTGTGACTCTCAGTCGAATCCTAGTGCTTAACTGGGTCATAGACAATGGACTGGAGGGGCATGCAACAAACTGAGATACCAGCTGGGGTGACTAGGGGAGTGCTGACATCACCCTTCCCCTAAGTCCAGGCTGCACAGCTTCTAAAGAGACCCCTTCTTTCAGCTTGAGGAGAGGAGAAGGAAGAGTGGGGAGGACTTTGTCTTGCATCTTGGATACCAGCTCAGCCACAGCAGGATAGGGCATCAGAGTCACGAGGTCTCCCATTCCAGGCCCTAGGACCCCAAAGATGTTTCTAGACACACCCTGGACCAGAAGGAAACTTGCTGCTTTGAAGGGAAGAGAACAAGAGTCTCTGCCTAGCAATACAGAAAACTCTTCTGGATTTTGTCCGAGATCATCAAGGCAGTACCTCTACATGTCTGTGAGAATCACAGCATTACTGGGCTTGGGGTGTCCCCTAAAGCACATACAACTTAGATCACAACAACCAAGTTTTTTCAAATATCTGGAAAGCCTTCCCAAGAAGGATGGGTACAAACAAGCCCAGACAATGATCATTCAAATAAATAACGAACTCTTCAATGTCTAGACACCTAAGAATATCTACGAGCATCAACACCAGACAGAAAAACATGACCTCACCAAGTGAACTAAATAAGGCACTAGGAACCAATCCTGAAGAAACAGAGACATGTGACTCTTCAGACAGATGACTCAAAATAGTTGTGTTGAGGAAATGCAAAGAAATTCAAGACAACACAGAGAAGACATTCAAAATTCTATCAGATAAATTTAACAGAGATTGAAATAATGAAAAAGAATCAAGCAGAAATTTTGGAGCTGAAAAATGCAATTGGCCTACTAAAGAGTGCATCATAGTCTTTTAGTTGCAGAATTGATCAAACAGAAGAAAGAATTAGTGAGCTTGAAGACTGGCTATTTGAAAATACGCAGAGGAGACCAAAGAAAAAAAGAAAGAAAACCGATGAAACATACATATAAGGTCTAGAAAATAGCCTCAAAAGGGCAAATCTAAGAATTAATGACCTTAAAGAGGAGGTAGAGAAAGAGATAGGGCTAGAAAGTTTATTCAAAGGGATAGTAACAGAGAACTTCCCAAGCCTAGAGAAAGATATCAATATGCAAATACAGGAAGGTTACAGAACACCAAGCGGATTTAACCAAAAGAAAACTACCTCAAGGCATTTAATAATCAAAACTCTCAAAGGCCAAGGATAAAGAAAGGATACTAAAAGCAGAAAAAGAAAAGAAACAAATAACATGCACTGGAGGTCTGATACATCTAGCAGCAGACTTTTCAGTGGGAACCTTACAAGCCAAGATAGACTGGCATGGCATGTTTAAAGTGCTGAAGGAAAAAATCTTTTACCCCAGAATAGCATATATGCTGAAAATATCCTTCAAGTACAAAGCAGAAATAAAAGAATTCTCCAGTAACACCAGACCTGCCCTATAAGAAATGTTAAAGGAAGTACTTCAGTAATAAAGAAAAGGACATTAATGAGCAACAAAGAATCACCTGAAGGTACAAAACTCACTGGTAACAATAAGTACATAAAGAAACACAGAATATGATAACACTAACTGTGGTGTGTAAGCTACTCTTATCCTAAGTAGAAAGACTAAACCATGAACCAATTAAATCAAGAAAGCTGGATTTGTTCCCAAGAATGAATTTGCTTTAAAAAATAAGTCCCCACTAAATGTAATGTGTATACTGAACATTGACAATGTGCACAGATAAGAACATACTCAGAGCAATTATAATCTAGGGAATGGGAGAAGGCCAAAGGTAAGGGAGTGTGCAAGTAACAGAACACCTAACAGGACATAATATATACCATTAGAGCCACAGTGTTGAGGCTGCATTAAAAGAGAAAGATCACATTTCGTTTTAAAAATTCACAAGCCTTTCTGGAGTCGCCTTTAACTTGGTCTTTCAGGATTAAGTAGAATATTGGCATATTCTGTAGGGGGAACAATGTGATTCTCAGCTAAAGCCAAACTTTAGTGCAGGGAAGAGGGGTGTGTGTTCTGAGTGTTTGGGCATGCTGGGATGTAGGGTAGATCTTTCTAGAAGGGCAGTCTAGGAGTCCAGTAGCAACTTTAATATGGCCGCCTCCCATTAAACATAAGCATCTTATTCAATGTGCATATAGAATTTATATTTTAACAAGCTCCCCAGGCGATTTTAATGCATACAGAAGTTTGAAAACCACTTAAGAAACCTTTGAAACTACATGGAATATTTGTAAGTAAAAGGAATATATGAAATCGGAATGCAGATAATTTAGATGGTTTTAGAAAAAAGAAAGTACCAGTGACTTACGTCTCTAAAAACACAATGACAGAGGAAATACTCTTTTCTCTTCTGTCAGTATTTAAAGAAAACAAAATCATTTCAACCAAGGTCAACAAATGTTTACTGAGATAAGCACTGAACAAAATACTTTCACATGTATTACCTCATTTCTTCTTAACCATATTGTGCACAAATATGTTTTGAAAACAAACAAAAAACGTAGTAAATCTTCTGGTTGAAGGATGATGAAAGAAACAGCTCTGACTCATAAGTTCCATTTTTTTCTCCGAACCCTACCATAACCTCTAATTTTTCTCACTATTTCTAATACATATGCCTATTGAATTCCAAGCTGTCACCTCAGGTTTTGGTCCACATCTTTTCCTTGCTTAGAATCCTTTGTAAGCCCTTCTGTTATCTCTTTACCTAAGACAGACAGAGTGGTCAGCTCATGGCCTTGCTCCCTGGGACCACATTCTAGTTTTAGTCTATCTAAATCAAGACAAAGTTTAAGAAAAAGGCAATTTTAAGATACCATTTTTCAAGTCTAGGAAATAGTTGTCTAAGCCACACACTTATTTTTCCTTTTACTGGACCACTCCTATCACAAAGACTGTTCTGTGGCTTTTGGAAAACCAACAAGGCTTCTCCTGATGAGCCCTCAAGCTTATCAAGGAACGCAAATTCTATCTTTGTTTACTACAGATGTATTGTTTTTGATTCTTAAAGATGTAATTTTATGAACTTTCATTTTAATGGTTATCAGGGCCAAAGTGCTATAAGAAACTAACTAAAATCTCAGTAATTTAATACAATAACAGTTTATTTCTCTCTCTTGCCACAATCTAATGAGAGGTATATATTGGGATGAGGAGATCTGGTTATTTAAGGACACTGATTTCATTCATTCAACAGCTTCATTCTAGGGCCTGAGTCTTGCGCTGGATTCTCTTCATCATTTAATAGGAAAGAAAGAGGGCAGAGGATGGCTTGGGTGTTCTAGAGGCCAGGATTGGAAATGGTTTACATGACATCCATCAACAAACAATCTATCAGAAGAAACCTGGTCATGTGGCCTCACCCAGCTGCAGGGGAAGGCGGTAAATATAACTTACTTTTATATCAGGAGGAAAATAAAATCATTTGGAGAGCAGACCTTGCTACTGTACATTATAAATATTGATAGCTTCTATTATGCAATTTAATTATAAATCAAAATTTCTTTAACTGCTTTATTATCAAACTAGTGTACTGTCAGTTGTATGAATAATGTTAGTGATGCATCATTTCTCAATAGTATTTTTTGGCATATAGTTTTGAACATAGTAGACTTCAGCCTTTGCGTATGCATATGTTGTAATTCTTTCCACATACTTATTGCTAATGTAAAAACAAAATATATATCTATGAGTTGAATGATACTTCATTAGTGATAGGTTGAGTTTGTGTAATTGACATAACAGGAAATATACAGCTAAAATAAGTAAAATCAATTACTGAGTTATCTTTAAATTTGGAAGATAATATTCTTTAATATGAAACCTTGCTTATTAAATACAAGGTGATTCATAAATATTGCTAACCAAATTTACTGTATGTTCTTCAATTAATTCTCCTCCAATTTTTCACACTAAGGATTTCTTTCCTCACTAAGGAGTGGGAACTGGTGTTATAAGTTACAGGGTCTATTTTCCCTCCTATGTGGACCCACTGTGATCATCCCTTAACTGTGTAGCTGTATATCTGGAGGTTATCATCAGCCCACTTTGTCCCTGACCAATTTTGCTTTCCCTGTTCTTCATGCTGGGAGGGGAGTGGATGGCGTGTGCTGTTGCCTTAACTCTAGTCCTAACGCAGTCCAAATACTACATGGCCAACAAAAGCTTTTAAATACAACTGACATCCATCTGATAACTTCGTATTAAATTGCACAGAAGAAAAACTATCATACCTGAAAATCTATGTCCTGTTCTCTTATTCCTCTGATGAGCTGTGGAATCCAAGGGGAAACTTCTAGGAATTAGATTCCTCATCTTTAGAATATCAACAAACAGTGCAACTGTCAAGTTCCTTTTCAGGTCAAACACTGTATGACTCTGTGACTGTGGCTTTATTACAAAGCAGATGGATGATATTAACAGATCATATTGTTTGATGATGACTACCATAGAGATGGAAAAATGATGCTGCTATTGCAGAGATGTTGAAAAACTACACAAGAAATAATAAGTAGTTTAGTACTTACAATAATACTCTACCTTTTACCTTGCAACGCCCTTTGAAATAAAAGAGAAAAATAGGATATAAACAGACAATACTGATTGTCAAGGTGAAAAAAAACACACAAATCATAAACGCCAAAACAGTTATTTTCTGGATGGAGAAGGTAATGGAGAAAAAGCTACAAAGAAAGAAGCTGCGGATCAAAGTGTGCAATAAATTCAAACCAATTGCTGCTGCGTTAAAGAAAAATATCAGGGTCTGTGCAAGATGAATATAAAGCTGAATTATTCAACAAAACAAAGAGATACATACTAACATTGATCTTGGTCTGCATCTGGAATAACTGATTTAGTTTATAACTTCATTTTACCATATAGAAATGCAAACTGAAGATTATAAAAAAGAAGATTAAAAATATTAGCAATATAGACTTCATTAACAAGGGAAGATAAAAGGGGAGAGCCTAATTATTAGTCCCATTATTGGTCACAAAACTGTCAAATAAAAGAACTGTTCCTAAATATCTGAAAGATATAAAACTAGAATAAGACCCCAGATTACTGGGACAAAAGCACTTGGGTTACAGTTAACTAATAGCTAATTCTGAAAAACAGTTTATTACAGAGCCCGAGCATACATCTAAAACACTCTAGCACTCTTGGAATAGGAGATACTCATTTGGAATCAAAATCAGCAACATATAATTGCGTAGATGCATGAGAGATGAACAACTAAACCTCGTGAGAACTTTAGAGAACTAAATTTAAACTCACTATTATTAAGCTCATACTACTGCACATTTTAGAACGTATCTTCTCTTGAAAGCTGAACATGAAAGAGCAGAATACAAAGATTCTGGACTTTTTTTAGTGATTGTATTAATTTTCAAGATAGAACACAAGTGAACTATAAACATGAATTGAAAGAACAATGATAAAATAAGTAATAGCAAAAAAAAATTGAAGATAATTTATCTACTTCAATTTTTTTGCTATTACTTATTTTATCATTGTTCTTTAAGCTCTAGGACACTCTATGAAAAGGGTCTCTCACCCAGAATTGAAAACAAAACTAACGAAGATCATAAAATCTCTCATTGTTCTAGGATTACACCTTTTACACAATGTCGTGATCTGTTTCCCAAGGCTGAAATGAAAGAACCAGGAGGATTTTTTGCAAGGGAGATTTTCTTGAAGCATCTCTCCAAGGGGGTTTCTCTTGAAAATGCTTGTGTCTTGCCTTGTTTTCCGTGTCTTTCCTGACTCTTGAACTGCTATCAAATGAGACTGGAAGCTCCTCTGGGGCAAACCATCCCTGGGTTTACTCATCGAAATACAACATTGGGCAGTGCATACTCAATCTCAACTCTTCCTCTTCTGTTTCAATGACGAGACAAAAATACATGGTTCAAAGAAATATCAGAGAACATCTAATTTGAAGATTTTGTTTCCTAGCTAAGAAATTAAGGCCAAAGATTAAATAGGCTTACTCAGAGAAACACAGCCTAATTAATGATGAAGCCCTTCTGCCTCACTTTGCTTGAGGAAAACAAATAGAATATGCTGGGGCTCAAATAGAAATTCCATTTGACCCAGCAATCCCATCACTGGGTATATACCCAAAGGATTATAAATCGTTCTATTATAAAGACACATGCACACATATGTTCACTGTGGCACTGTTCACAATAGCAAAGTTGTAAACAGTACCTGTAAACAATACCTGGAACCAACCCAAATGCCCATGGATGATGGACTGGACAAGGAAAATGTGGCACACACACACACCATGGAATACTATGCAGCCATAAAAAATGATGAGTTCATGTCCTTTGTAGGGACATGGATGAATCTGGAAACCATCATTCTCAGCAAACTGACACAAGAACAGAAAATCAGATACCACTTGTTCTCACTCATAGGCGGGTGTTGAACAATGAGAACACATGGACACAGGGAGGGGAGCATCACACACTGGGGTCTGTTGGCAGGGACTAGGGGAGGGACAGCAAGGGGTAGGCAGGTTGGGGAGGGATAACATGGGGAGAAATGGCACATATGGGTGACAGAGGGATGGAAGCAGCAAACCACATTGCCATGTATGTACCTATGCAGCAATCCTGCATGATCTGCACATGTACCCCAGAACCTAAAGTACAATATAAAAAAAAAAAGAAGACATTTATGCAGCCAACAAACATGAAAAAACGCTCATCATCATTGGTCATTAGAGAAATGCAAATAAAAACCACACTGAGATACCATCTCACATCAGTTAGAATGGCAATCATTAAAAAATCTGGAGACAACAGATGCTGGAGAGGATGTGGAGAAATAGGAAAACTTTTACACTGTTGGTGGGATTGTAAATTAGTGCAACCATTGTGGAAGGCAGTGTGGCAATTCCTCAAGGATCTAGAACTAGAAATACCATTTGACCCAGCAATCCCATTACTGGGTATATACCCAAAGGATTACAAATTGTTCTATTATAAAGACACATGCACATGTATGTTTGTTGTGACACTGTTTACAATAGCAAAGACTTGAAACCAACCCAAATGCCCATCAAGGATAGACTAGATAAAGAAAATGTGGCACATATATACCATGGAATACTATGCAGTCATAAAAAAGGATGAGTTCATGTCCTTTGCAGGGGCATGGATGAATCTGGAAACCATCATTCTCAGCAAACTGACACAAGAACAGAAAACCAAACACCACATGTTCTCACTCATAAGTGGGTGTTGAACAATAAGAACACATGGACACAAGGAGGGGAACATCACACACTGGGGTCTGTTTGGGGGTGGGGGAGCTGGCGGAGTGATAGTAGGGGGTTGGGAGGTTGGGGAAGGATAACATTAGGAGAAATACCTAATGTAGGTGAAGGGGGGTGATTGCAGCAAACCACAATGGCATGTGTATACCTATGTAACAATCCTGCAAGATCTGAAAATGTACCCCAGAATTTAAAGTATAATTTAAAAAAAAGAAGTGGCAGGAGAAAGCATGAAGACCAGGTGGGAGGTTCTTGAAGAGGGTAGAGAATAGTAGGTACAACCAACTCTACTCAAGGTATATTTAGTCTAACCTAATAATGGGTTATGGGAGGCAATTTGGAGTTGGGAAATGATGCTAAGGTAGGTTTCTGGATTATGCAGTGAGTGTGGCTAATGGTATCACTGACTAAGAGGGGACTCCAGAGGAGAGAGTATTTTAATTGGTTGCAAAATATTAAGTCACACAAAAGTAAAAAATATTTTATGGATTAACATAAATAATTTCTACTGGACAATGAGAAGTTACATGCTACTGTGAAGTAAACAATATTTCTACTTCAAATTAAAGAAAACTACATTAACTATAAATGAGATTTTGCCTAAATCTAACCCTCCCTCTTACAGGGAAAGGTAAATAGGGGATAGACAAATACAGAGCAACATCACCCAGTTTCCTATAATATTTGCCTTGAGCTAAGCACATAAATAAAAACACTGCCTATCTTTGACAAATAATCTCTGCAGATAGAGCTAGGTACCTAAATTCAGAGAATTTAATTAACCTTTGGTAAATTGCCTCATTCCCTGAGGTAAGTTACACTTAAACTTATACTAAGTTTATTTCAAAAGGAGATTGTGCAACTTTTTAAGGTAACTTAAACCATCTTTAGTAATTCTTACTTCCCAACCTAAATCTCTAGTAATTATGCTTTTCATATTCAAAGAGAGGTGATCAATAGCTAACCGCCTTTCCTGTCTTGCTGTCCTGCTACATATTTTTCCATAGTACTTAATACCACTTGATGTTGTGTGTGTGTATTTATTACCAGTGTCTCCCCAATGCAATGTGAGCTTCAAAATGACAAGGCTAGGGGTTGTTTTTTGCTTTTTTTTTTTTTTCTGTTCTGTTCATTGCTATATATCCCTAGCCTAGAAGAGTACTAGAAACACAGTAAACATCCTACAAGTATAGGTATATGAATGAGTAAATGACAGAATAAATAAGCAAACAAATCAATAATTATTGAGTTCAACCAGTCATCACTACCAAGAACTCTAATAGTAGAAACAGCCCGACATTCATATGCACAAACTTATCTTTAAAATCACAGATGTTAGATGTGTCACTGACCAATTCTTTGAAGAATTTAATATATAAATAATATTAGTGTGTATATATGTAATGTCCACACACATTATTGTATATACTACCTATAATACATATCTAAGTAATCTATTTAAGAGACACATGAGATAAACATGGAATAATCTACATATGATCTTCCTAGAAGGAGAATGTTGAAGAAAAATAATTAGTTGGTCAGGCTCATCTCATAAGTCCTATCCATTTTACTAATCAATTACCCCCTGCCAAGGGTACGCTGCAAGCCTGAGAGCTAGCTTTTCCTCCCTGTCCTCTTTTTCTCTACCATCATTCTTGAATATTTGAAAATAGTATCTCTTGTTTGGATTATACTCAAAGTTCAGTAAACCTCTCTCATAGGTTGTCTTCTGAGTTGCACATATTCCCAGTGATGCTCTGCTGAATGAATTCCAGTTCCTGCATGCCCCTCAAATGTGGAATCCTAAACCAAATCCAACACTCCACAAGCAGGACTGTCATCTCTTTCACATATCCACTAACTATGCCAAACATTGTATCAGCCACTTCGGCAGCCACATTTCATACAGTGATCGCTTTTCACCAAGCTTAAAGCTTTCTCTAGAAAAGCCTTAAGAAGACATAGTTTCAAATAAGATTTTATTACAGAAAAAAAAAAGATAAACTGCTCAAGTGTAGGATAGTACATTTGAGGTAAATGGTTCCTATTTTAGCTTATTAGTGAGACTCAAGAGAAGAAAGAAAAGAAAAGAATAGGGACCACATAATATAAATGAATAAATCTGTTTGCCAAGGAGCTCAAAGTGAAGTGAGAGTTCAGGTAGAAACTGTTCTATTTAGAATACATTTCATACACTTCACAGCTAAGCCATCTCTTGTAATTCTTTTCTCCAAGCTAAATAATAGCCATTTCTTTGGCCTTTATCCAGTTGTATTCCATTTTCCAATTCTTTCTTTAATCTTCATGGCACTCAGCCCCAAATTCCTCACAGCTTTTAAACTTTTGAGTGCCACAGTTGGCACCATATTCAGTTAACGGTCTGGAAGGAGGAAATCATAATAAATAAGCTTATCTCATAGGTCTTAGTTGCTCTATTAATTATTCACCCTCAACAAGTGTACTCTGCAAGCCTGAGAACTACCTGTCCACCCCGTCCTCCTATTCTCTATCATCATTCATGAATATTTGAAAATAGCATCTCTTGTTTGGATTATACCTGAAGTTTAGTGAATCCTCCCTCACAGGCTGCCTTCTGAGTTCTCGCTCACTCCAAGTTACACTCTTCTGAATGAATTCCAGTTCCTGCATGTCCCTCAAGTGAAGAGTTCTAGCCCAAATCTAATACTCCAGAGGCAGGACTGTCATCTCTCTCAACATAGATGTTATGGATTTACAAACTATGCCAAAAAGTTGCATCAGCCTTTTAGGCAGCCCTATTATAATCCCTTTTTCACCAAGATTAAATAACATCTCAAAGACTAGACCCATACATTTATTCCAGTTGAATTTCACTATAAATAGCTCATTTTCTACATTCTCCAAATCTTTTTGGATCTTGATGTTATCTCAAATACAAAAATAAATTTCCAATGAAATCAAGACTTAATAGTCATTAAAAATCATAATAAACTAAATTAACATACAGTAGTATCTAATGCTAAAGAAAAATAACACTGGATCTAATTAAAAAAAAAAAAGAAAACATTACATTCTGGGGAAATCTTACATTTGTAAAAATTAAAATTATAAATCAAATGAGTAGTCAGATGAAACATTTACACCATATATAGCAAAGAATTAATTATCTTAATGCATAAGATCTTATTGGTCCATATGAAATAAACCCTCTCTCTTACAGAAAATAGGCAAAGGACAAGAAAAGATAATTCACAAGAAAAGAACCCACCCTAAATGTCAGACTTCCATATTCAACTGCCTACCTAAAATTTCTACTTGAATGTCTGACACATAAATTTAACACATCAAAAACCACACTCCTGATTCTCCTCACCAAATTCTATCTCCTCCATTCTCGCATGAATCCATAGTGTCCGCTTTGACTTCTCTCTTTCTCACAAACCCATATCGAATAGATCAGCAAGTCCATTCAGCTCTAAATTCAAAATATCCCCAAAATGTAGGCAGTTCACTTCACCTCACCACTATCACTCTGACCCTACCTGCCATCATATCACCCCTGAATTAGTACAAGAGCTTCCTGACTTCTCTTTCTGTGTTTGCCTTCACCTCCCTAAAATCTACTCTCAAGTCAGAAGCCAAAGTAATTTCTTTTTAAAATGAGTTAGATCACATCAGTTTGCTCCTCCAGTTACTCCATCACGCACTCCAACTGAAAGCCAAACCCATGACAACGGCCTAAAGTACTCTATGCCATCTTCCCTTTCTTCTCCTTCTTCCCTATCCAAATTCATTTCCTATTAACCTTCCCCCAACTAGTACTTCATATTTTTGTGGTTTGATCAGTCATGTGACTTTAAAATTCCCCACCTGTGACGACTGCTATTTATTTCTGAGATTTAATCCTCCAAAGAAGGCTTGCCCCTGTGGGCACCTCTAATGCACTGCAAAGGCACATTAAAGGGGCAAGGTGGGAGGAACTGAATCACCAACTGAGACCAACCCACTCTTTGGTCTATTGGTAGCAGTGAACTATCAGTTTTTCCAATTCACTTCCTAAGACCATTAATACAGAAAATCGAGAGAGATCCAAGATGGCCGATTAACAGCAGCTCAGGATTGTAGCTCCCAGTGAAAGCGCAGAGAGCGAGTGGACGCCACACTTTCAGATGAATATTTCTCACCCACAGACCGGGAGATTCCCAGCGGAGGAGCCACACGGGTCACCAGCGCGACTTTTTTGGCCAGCGCAGCTGTTTTGCCAGTGCCCCAGCACGGCGCTTCTCGGTGCAGAGTATAAGGGACGGGGAGCCCTTTGAGTTGGGCTCGGCTGGTCCCATCCCCACAAGGAGAACGGCAATTGCAAATGCTGAGTACTGAGCGTTTCATAGCAAGCACAGCCGAACCGGGAAGGTCCAGCTCTGTGGGGAAGGGGCGTCTGCCAAAGGAAAACTAAGAAATAGAAAAAACTTCATCACCGGGCGGAGAGAGATCCAAGATGGCCGTTTAGCAGCAGCTCAGGATTGTAGCTCCCAGAGAAAGCGCAGAGAGCAAGTGGAGGCTGCAATTTCAGACGAATTTCCGTTGCCCACCCAGCAGAGGAGCCACACAGGTCGCCAGCGTGACTCTTTTGGCCAGCGCGGCTGTTCTACTGGTGCCTCGGCATGGCGCAGTGCTTCTCAGTGCGGAGTATACGGGACTGAGTGCCCTTTGAGGTGGGCTCAGCCGGTCCCATCCACACAGGGAGAACAGCAATTGAAAGCGCTGAGGACTGAGAGTTTCGCAGTAAGCACAGCTGAACCCGGGAAGGACTAGCTCTGTGGGGAAATGGCATCCGCTGAAGGAAAACTAAGAAACAGAAAAAACTTCATCACCAACAAGCCGGACGTCCACTCAGACCCAATCTGAAAGTCGGCAATTACAAAGACGACAGGTGGATAAATCCACAAAAATGGGAAGAAACCAGTGCA